>JAPZIH010000726.1:90913-198413 GCA_027410445.1 Discoglossus pictus
CAATGGGTTCTCAAAGGGCCATTCCAGTTTGTTTTGTAATGTCCCGGCTTTTACATTGTCCCACGCCTATACACTTAACCCTGGGACATAGGAAGCAGGACCCCAAGAATATGACATCTCAAGAACATTGCACCCCAATATAGCTAATCATGGGGTGTCTCATTGTCCCAGCCCATCCCAGTATTTCTGGCATCAGTGGGTTTTATAAAAGTCAGTTCCGGCTCGTTCTGTTCCATTACCGTTTTCCACTGTCCCACGCCAATGAACCCCAGGACATACAAAACAGCACCCCGACATTATAACATCCGTGAGACAGACGCAAGAATCATAATAATAAAAGATGGCTAATGGTGGGGTGTCCCACTCTCCTTTATCCCGTAGGACCCCTGGACATCTCTCTCTCTTACTCATTTATTCTGGATCTTGGACACCACACGAGTCGCGTCTCCTTTAAGAATCAACAGCGAGAAGCCAAGGAAATGTTTCCTGTCCAATGGGAAGGACGAGAGTGCCAGAACTTCTCTGTTATCCTCTCAGTAAGACAGGATGTCTCTTACTGTATCTCTTATACAGTGTGTCTCTTGGACATCTCTTTTTCATGTTGAATGTGTTTTTGTTGTCTCTGTGTCTTTCTCTAGTGGAGGGTGTCTCTCTAGTGGAGGGTGTCTCTCTAGTGGAGGGTTTCTCTAGAGGAGGGTGTTTCTCTAGAGGAGGGTGTTTCTCTAGTGGAGGGTGTCTTTCTCTAGTGGAGGGTGTCTCTCTAGTGGAGGGTGTCTCTCTAGTGGAGGGTGTCTCTCTAGTGGAGGGTGTCTTTCTCTAGTGGAGGGTGTTTCTCTAGTGGAGGATGTCTTTCTCTAGTGGAGGGTGTCTCTCTAGTATAGGGTGTCTCTAGTATATCTTTTTAGTGCAGGAGTTTCTTTCTGGGTCACAATGTCTCTGTCTCTCTCTCTCTCTTAGGACTGTTCTCTGGAGGATGTCTCTCCCGTGCGGGTGTCACTGAATGTATCACTAGGTCCAAATGTCTCTCAGTGGCTCCTCTCTCCATCCAGGAGTATCAGTGCTGTATCTGAGGTCAGTGATTCATCAGACTCAGTGACCAGTCAGCACTGACAGGAAGTGACAGCATCAGACTCAATGACCCTTCAGCACTGACAGGAAGTGACAGCATCAGACTCAATGACCAGTCAGCACTGACAGGAAGTGACAGCATCAGACTCAGTGACCAGTCAGCACTGACAGGAAGTGACAGCATCAGACTCAATGACCAGTCAGCACTGACAGGAAGTGGCAGCATCAGACTCAATGACCAGTCAGCACTGACAGGAAGTGGCAGCATCAGACTCAATGACCAGTCAGAACTGACAGGAAGTGGCAGCATCAGACTCAATGACCAGTCAGCACTGACAAGAAGTGACAGCATCAGACTCAATGACCAGTCAGCACTGACAGGAAGTGGCAGCATCAGACTCAATGACCAGTCAGCACTGACAGGAAGTGACAGCATCAGACTCAATGACCAGTCAGCATTGACAAGAGATGATATCATCAGACTCAATGACCAGTCAGCACTGACAGGAAGGGACAGCAGCAGACTCAATGACCAGTCAGTATTGACAAGAGATGATATCATCAGACTCAATGACCAGTCAGCACTGACAGGAAGTGACAGCATCAGACTCAATGACCAGTCAGCACTGACAGGAAGTGACAGCATCAGACTCAATGACCAGTCAGCACTGACAGGAAGGGACAGCAGCAGACTCAATGACCAGCCAGCACTGACAGGAAGGCACAGCATCAGACTCAATGACTAGTCAGCACTGACAGGAAGTGACAGCATCAGACTCAATGACCAGTCAGCACTGACAGGAAGTGACAGCATCAGACTCAATGACCAGTCAGCACTGACAGGAAGTGACAGCATCAAACTCAATGACCAGTCAGCACTGACAGGAAGTGACAGCATCAGACTCAATGACCAGTCAGCACTGAGAGGAAGGCACAGCATCAGACTAAATGACCAGCCAGCACTGACAGGAAGGCACAGCATCAGACTCAATGACTAGTCAGCACTGACAGGAAGTGACAGCATCAGACTCAATGACCAGTCCGCACTGACAGAAAGGGACAGCAGCAGACTCAATGACCAGTCAGCATTGACAAGAGATGATATCATCAGACTCAATGACCAGTCAGCACTGACAGGAAGGGACAGCAGCAGACTCAATGACTAGTCAGCACTGACAGGAAGTGACAGCATCAGACTCAATGACCAGTCAGCACTGACAGGAAGTGACAGCATCAGACTCAATGACCAGTCAGCACTGACAGGAAGTGACCGCATCAGACTCAATGACCCGTCAGCACTGACAGGAAGTGACAGCATCAGACTCAATGACCCGTCAGCACTGACAGGAAGGCACAGCATCAGACTCAATGACCAGTCAGCATTGACAAGAGATGATATCATCAGACTCAATGACCAGTCAGCATTGACAAGAGATGATATCATCAGACTCAATGACCAGTCAGCACTGACAGGAAGTGACAGCAGCAGACTCAATGACCAGCCAGCACTGACAGGAAGGCACAGCATCAGACTCAATGACCAGTCAGCACTGACAGGAAGTGACAGCATCATACTCAATGACCAGTCAGCATTGACAAGAGATGATATCATCAGACTCAATGACCAGTCAGCACTGACAGGAAGTGACAGCAGCAGACTCAATGACCAGTCAGCACTGACAGGAAGTGACAGCAGCAGACTCAGTGACCAGCCAGCACTGACAGGAAGTGACAGCATCAGACTCAATGACCAGCCAGCACTGACAGGAAGGCACAGCATCAGACTCAATGACCAGTCAGCACTGACAGGAAGTGACAGCATCAGACTCAATGACCAGTCAGCATTGACAAGAGATGATATCATCAGACTCAATGACCAGTCAGCACTGACAGGAAGTGACAGCAGCAGACTCAATGACCAGTCAGCACTGACAGGAAGTGACAGCAGCAGACTCAGTGACCAGCCAGCACTGACAGGAAGTGACAGCATCAGACTCAATGACCAGCCAGCACTGACAGGAAGGCACAGCATCAGACTCAATGACCAGTCAGCACTGACAGGAAGGCACAGCATCAGACTCAATGACCAGTCAGCACTGACAGGAAGTGACTGCATCAGACTCAATGACCAGTCAGCACTGACAGGAAGTGACAGCATCAGACTCAATGACCAGTCAGCACTGACAGGAAGTGACCGCATCAGACTCAATGACCCGTCAGCACTGACAGGAAGTGACAGCATCAGACTCAATGACCCGTCAGCACTGACGGGAAGTGACAGCATCAGACTCAATGACCAGTCAGCATTGACAAGAGATGATATCATCAGACTCAATGACCAGTCAGCACTGACAGGAAGTGACAGCATCAGACTCAATGACCAGTCAGCACTGACAGGAAGTGACAGCATCAGACTCAATGACCAGTCAGCACTGACAGGAAGTGACAGCATCAGACTCAATGACCAGTCAGCACTGACAGGAAGTGACAGCATCAGACTCAATGACCAGCCAGCACTGAAAGGAAGGCACAGCATCAGACTCAATGACCAGTCAGCACTGACAGGAAGGGAGAGAGTCAAACCCATTAGCTATGAGACTATATATAACAGGTACCAGCTTCACATGGGATAGTCCAGATATTAAATTATATGGTAAAGTCAAATTCATGTTGATCAGAATCAGAGTAAGAAAGACAGATCAGCACTGACAGCACCAGGAGAATAACTGTCACTCATCAGATGATGTCACCATCATAACAACAAAATTAGAGGTGCTCAATCTGAGAACGGACAATACCTGAAGTAGGTCCTATAGGTCCGGTCACCTACTCAGAGCAACCTCTTTTAGCCACTTGTGCCCATCACAGGGAGAAATATCCTGTAGTATATCAGTCTGGTCCCACTCCCTAGCGTGGTCCAGCCCCAAAATACCAGGCAATCCTACCCTGTACAGGAGAAACAGCAATCCCCAGACGTATGTTTCGCCCTTCATTAGGCCTCGCCAGTGAGGTGCAGCTTATATGTTGCTCCCTGAAGTGGCTAAAAGAGGTTGCTCTCTGAGTAGGTAACCAGACCGGCACGCCGTCGTCAATGCGCGTGCCGAAGTCGCGCCGACTTATGGGCGCAGACAATTGGGCTCTACAGAAATGAGCGCTGCACTAGAAGCGCTCACGCACAACAGAGCGCCCCTACCAGCTTCCCTTCTCTCTGTCTAATAGAGACATCCCTTAAACCCTTATACTAAACCCCTACACTAACTATACTAAACCCCTACACTAACTATACTAAACCCCTACACTGCCTATTCTAAACCCCTACACTGCCTATACTAAACCCCTACACTAACTATACTAAACCCCTACACTAACTATACTAAACCCCTACACTGCCTATACTAAACCCCTTCACTACCTATACTAAACCCCTACACTGCCTATACTAAACCCCTACACTGCCTATACTAAACCCCTACACTGCATATACTAAACCCCTACACTAACTATACTAAACCCCTACAGTAACTATACTAAACCCCTACACTAACTATACTAAACCCCTACAGTAACTATACTAAACCCCTACACTGCCTATACTAAACCCCTACACTAACTATACTAAACCCCTACACTAACTATACTAAACCCCTACACTGCCTATACTAAACCCCTACACTAACTATACTAAACCCCTACACTAACTATACTAAACCCCTACACTGCCTATACTAAACCCCTACACTAACTATACTAAACCCCTACACTGCCTATACTAAACCCCTACACTAACTATACTAAACCCCTACACTGCCTATACTAAACCCCTACACTGTCTATACTAAACCCCTACAGTAACTATACTAAACCCCTACACTAACTATACTAAACCCCTACACTAACTATACTAAACCCCTACACTGCCTATACTAAACCCCTACAGTAACTATACTAAACCCCTACACTAACTATACTAAATCCCTACAGTAACTATACTAAACCCCTACACTGTCTATACTAAACCCCTACACTGCCTATACTAAACCCCTACACTGCCTATACTAAACCCCTACACTAACTATTCTAAACCCCTACAGTAACTATACAAAACCCCTACACTAACTATACTAAACCCCTACACTAACTATACTAAACCCCTACACTAACTATACTAAACCCCTACAGTAACTATACTAAACCCCTACACTAACTGTACTAAACCCCTACACTGCCTATACTAAACCCCTACACTAACTATACAAAACCCCTACACTAACTATACTAAACCCCTACAGTAACTATACTAAACCCCTACACTAACTATACTAAACCCCTACACTAACTATACTAAACCCCTACACTAACTATACTAAACCCCTACACTAACTGTACTAAACCCCTACACTAACTATACTAAACCCCTACACTGACTATACTAAACCCCTACACTAACTATACTAAACCCCTACACTGCCTATACTAAACCCCTACACTGCCTATACTAAACCCCTACACTAACTGTACTAAACCCCTACACTAACTATACTAAACCCCTACACTGCCTATACTAAATCCTACACTGCCTATACTAAACCCCTACACTAACTATACTAAACCCCTACACTAACTATACTAAACCCCTACAGTAACTATACTAAACCCCTACACTGCCTATACTAAACCCCTACACTAACTATACTAAACTACTACACTGCCTATACTAAACCCCTACACTGCCTATACTAAACCCCTACACTAACTATACTAAACTACTACACTGCCTATACTAAACCCCTACACTGCCTATACTAAACCCCTACACTAACTATGCTAAACCCCTACACTAACTGAACTAAACCCCTACACTGCCTATACTAAACCCCTACACTAACTATACTAAACCCCTACACTGCCTATACTAAACCCCTACACTAACTATACTAAACCCCTACACTGCCTATACTAAACCCCTACACTAACTATACTAAACCCCTACACTAACTATACTAAACCCCTACACTGCCTATACTAAACCCCTACACTGCCTATACTAAACCCCTACACTGTCTATACTAAACCCCTAAACTAACTGAACTAAACCCCTACAGTAACTATACTAAACCCCTACACTGCCTATACTAAACCCCTACACTAACTATACTAAACCCCTACACTAACTATACTAAACCCCTACACTGTCTATACTAAACACCTACACTGCCTATTCTAAACCCCTACACTCCCTATACTAAACCCCTACACTGCCTATACTAAACCCTTACACTGCCTATACTAAATCCTACACTGCCTATACTAAACCCCTACAGAAACGATACTAAACCCCTACACTAACTATGCTAAACCCCTACACTAACTGAACTAAACCCCTACACTGCCTATTCTAAACCCCTACACTAACTATACTAAACCCCTACACTAACTATACTAAACCCCTACACTGCCTATACTAAACCCCTACACTAACTATACTAAACCCCTACTACACTGCCTATACTAAACCCCTACACTAACTATACTAAACCCCTACACTGCCTATACTAAACCCCTACAGTAACTATACTAAACCCCTACACTGCCTATACTAAACCCCTACACTGCCTATACTAAACCCCTACACTGCCTATTCTAAACCCCTACACTAACTATACTAAACCCCTACACTAACTATACTAAACCCCTACACTGCCTATACTAAACCCCTACACTGCCTATACTAAACCCCTACACTAACTATACTAAACCCCTACACTGCCTATACTAAACCCCTACAGTAACTATACTAAACCCCTACACTGCCTATACTAAACCCCTACACTGCCTATACTAAACCCCTACACTGCCTATTCTAAACCCCTACACTAACTATACTAAACCCCTACACTAACTATACTAAACCCCTACACTGCCTATACTAAACCCCTACACTGCCTATACTAAACCCCTACACTAACTATACTAAACCCCTACACTGCCTATACTAAACCCCTACAGTAACTATACTAAACCCCTACACTGCCTATACTAAACCCCTACACTGCCTATACTAAACCCCTACACTAACTATACTAAACCCCTACACTAACTATACTAAACCCCTACGCTAACTGAACTAAACCCCTACACTGCCTATACTAAACCCCTACACTAACTATACTAAACCCCTACACTGCCTATACTAAACCCCTACAGTAACTATACTAAACCCCTACACTGCCTATACTAAACCCCTACACTGCCTATACTAAACCCCTACACTAACTATACTAAACCCCTACACTAACTATACTAAACCCCTACACTAACTATACTAAACCCCTACACTAACTATACTAAACCCCTACACTAACTATACTAAACCCCTACACTGTCTATACTAAACCCCTACAGTAACTATACTAAACCCCTACACTAACTATACTAAACCCCTACACTAACTATACTAAACCTCTACACTAACTATACTAAACCTCTACACTAACTATACTAAACACCTACACTAACTATACTAAACACCTACACTGCCTATACTAAACCCCTACAGTAACTATACTAAACCCCTACAGTAACTATACTAAACCCCTACACTGCCTATACTAAACCCCTACACTAACTATACTAAACCCCTACACTAACTATACTAAACCCCTACACTAACTATACTAAACCCCTACACTAACTATACTAAACCCCTACACTGTCTATACTAAACCCCTACACTGCCTATACTAAACTACTACACTGCCTATACTAAACCCCTACACTAACTATACTAAACCCCTACAGTAACTATACTAAACCCCTACACTGCCTATACTAAACCCCTACACTAACTATACTAAACCCCTACACTAACTATACTAAACCCCTACACTAACTATACTAAACCCCTACACTAACTATACTAAACCCCTACAGTAACTATACTAAACCCCTACACTAACTATACTAAACCCCTACAGTAACTATACTAAACCTCTACACTAACTATACTAAACCTCTACACTAACTATACTAAACCCCTACACTAACTATACTAAACACCTACACTGCCTATACTAAACCCCTACAGTAACTATACTAAACCCCTACACTGTCTATACTAAACCCCTACACTAACTATACTAAACCCCTACACTGCCTATACTAAACCCCTACACTAACTATACTAAACCCCTACACTGTCTATACTAAACCCCTACACTAACTATACTAAACCCCTACACTAACTATACTAAACCCCTACACTGCCTATACTAAACCCCTACACTAACTATACTAAACCCCTACACTAACTATACTAAACCCCTACACTAACTATACTAAACCCCTACACTAACTATACTAAACCCCTACACTGCCTATACTAAACCCCTACACTAACTATACTAAACCCCTACACTAACTATACTAAACCCCTACACTAACTATACTAAACCCCTACACTAACTATACGAAACCCCTACAGTAACTATACTAAACCCCTATACTAACTCCCTATACTGCCTATACTAAACCCCTACACTGCCTATACTAAACTACTACACTGCCTATACTAAACCCCTACACTAACTATACTAAACCCTTACACTGCCTATACTAAACCCCTACACTGTCTATACTAAACCCCTACAGTAACTATGCTAAACCCCTACACTAACTGAACTAAACCCCTACACTGCCTATACTAAACCCCTACACTGCCTATACTAAACCCCTACACTAACTATGCTAAACCCCTACACTAACTGAACTAAACCCCTACACTGCCTATACTAAACCCCTACACTGCCTATACTAAACCCCTACACTGCCTATACTAAACCCCTACATTAACTATGCTAAACCCCTACACTAACTGAACTAAACCCCTACACTGCCTATACTAAACCCCTACACTGCCTATACTAAACCCCTACACTGCCTATACTAAACCCCTACATTAACTATGCTAAACCCCTACACTGCCTATACTAAACCCCTACACTAACTGAACTAAACCCCTACACTGCCTATTCTAAACCCCTACACTGCCTATACTAAACCCCTACACTAACTATACTAAACCCCTACACTGCCTATACTAAACCCCTACAGTAACTATACTAAACCCCTACACTGCCTATACTAAACCCCTACACTGCCTATACTAAATCCTACACTGCCTATACTAAACCCCTACACTAACTATACTAAACCCCTACACTGCCTATACTAAACTACTACACTGCCTATACTAAACCCCTACACTAACTATACTAAACCCCTACACTGCCTATACTAAACTACTACACTGCCTATACTAAACCCCTACACTAACTATGCTAAACCCCTACACTAACTATACTAAACCCCTACACTGCCTATACTAAACCCCTACACTAACTATACTAAACCCCTACACTAACTATACTAAACCCCTACACTGCCTATACTAAACCCCTACACTGCCTATACTAAACCCCTACACTAACTATACTAAACCCCTACACTAACTATACTAAACCCCTACACTGCCTATACTAAACCCCTACACTGCCTATACTAAACCCCTACACTAACTATACTAAACCCCTACACTGCCTATACTAAACCCCTACAGTAACTATACTAAACCCCTACAGTAACTATACTAAACCCCTACAGTAACTATACTAAACCCCTACACTAACTATACTAAACCCCTACACTAACTATACTAAACCCCTACACTAACTATACTAAACCCCTACACTGCCTATACTAAACCCCTACAGTAACTAAACTAAACTACTACACTGCCTATACTAAACCCCTACACTGCCTATACTAAACCCCTACACTAACTATACTAAACCCCTACACTGCCTATACTAAACCCCTACACTGCCTATACTAAACCGCTACACTAACTATACTAAACTACTACACTGCCTATACTAAACCCCTACACTAACTATACTAAACTACTACACTGCCAATACTAAACCCCTACACTGCCTATACTAAACCCCTACACTAACTATACTAAACCCCTACACTGCCTCTACTAAACCTCTATACTGCCTATACTAAACCCCTACAGTAACTATACTAAACCCCTACACTAACTATACTAAACCCCTACACTAACTATACTAAACCCCTACACTGCCTATACTAAACCCCTACACTAACTATACTAAACCCCTACACTAACTATACTAAACCCCTACACTAACAATACTAAACCCCTACACTGCCTATACTAAACCCCTACACTTACTATACTAAACCCCTACACTAACTATACTAAACCCCTACACTGCCTATACTAAACCCCTACACTAACTATACTAACTCCCTATACTGCCTATACTAAACTACTACACTGCCTATACTAAACTACTACACTAACTATACTAAACCCTTACACTGCCTATACTAAACCCCTACACTGTCTATACTAAACCCCTACACTGCCTATACTAAACCCCTACACTGCCTATACTAAACCCCTACACTAACTATGCTAAACCCCTACACTAACTGAACTAAACCCCTACACTAACTATACTAAACCCCTACACTAACTATACTAAACCTCTACACTGCCTATACTAAACCCCTACACTGCCTATACTAAACCCCTACACTAACTATACTAAACCCCTACAGTAACTATACTAAACCCCTACACTGCCTATACTAAACCCCTACACTAACTATACTAAACCCCTACACTAACTATACTAAACCCCTACACTGTCTATACTAAACCCCTACAGTAACTATACTAAACCCCTACACTAACTATACTAAACCCCTACACTGCCTATACTAAACCCCTACACTAACTATACTAAACCCCTACACTAACTATACTAAACCCCTACACTGCCTATACTAAACCCCTACAGTAACTATACTAAACCCCTACACTAACTATACTAAACCCCTACACTGCCTATACTAAACCCCTACACTAACTATACTAAACCCCTACACTGCCTATACTAAACCCCTACACTAACTATACTAAACCCCTACACTAACTATACTAAACCCCTACACTAACTATACTAAACCCCTACACTGCCTATACTAAACCCCTACAGTAACTATACTAAACCCCTACACTGCCTATACTAAACCCCTACACTAACTATACTAAACCCCTACACTGCCTATACTAAACCCCTACAGTAACTATACTAAACCCCTACACTGCCTATACTAAACCCCTACACTAACTATACTAAACTACTACACTGCCTATACTAAACCCCTACACTAACTATACTAAACCCCTACACTGCCTATACTAAACCCCTACACTAACTATACTAAACCCCTACACTGCCTATTCTAAACCCCTACACTGCCTATACTAAACCCCTACACTAACTATACTAAACCCCTACAGTAACTATACTAAACCCCTACACTGCCTATACTAAACCCCTACACTGCCTATACTAAACCCCTACACTAACTATACTAAACCCCTACACTAACTATACTAAACCCTCACACTAACTATACTAAACCCCTACACTAACTATACTAAACCCCTACACTAACTATACTAAACCCCTACACTGTCTATACTAAACCCCTACACTAACTATACTAAACCCCTACACTAACTATACTAAACCCCTACACTGCCTATACTAAACCCCTACACTAACTATACTAAACCCCTACACTAACTATACTAAACCCCTACACTAACTATACTAAACCTCTACACTAACTATACTAAACCTCTACACTAACTATACTAAACACCTACACTAACTATACTAAACACCTACACTGCCTATACTAAACCCCTACAGTAACTATACTAAACCCCTACACTGCCTATACTAAACCCCTACACTAACTATACTAAACCCCTACACTAACTATACTAAACCCCTACACTAACTATACTAAACCCCTACACTAACTATACTAAACCCCTACACTGTCTATACTAAACCCCTACACTGCCTATACTAAACTACTACACTGCCTATACTAAACCCCTACACTAACTATACTAAACCCCTACAGTAACTATACTAAACCCCTACACTGCCTATACTAAACCCCTACACTAACTATACTAAACCCCTACACTAACTATACTAAACCCCTACACTAACTATACTAAACCCCTACACTAACTATACTAAACCCCTACAGTAACTATACTAAACCCCTACACTAACTATACTAAACCTCTACACTAACTATACTAAACCCCTACACTAACTATACTAAACACCTACACTGCCTATACTAAACCCCTACAGTAACTATACTAAACCCCTACACTAACTATACTAAACCCCTACACTAACTATACTAAACCCCTACACTAACTATACTAAACCCCTACACTGCCTATACTAAACCCCTACACTAACTATACTAAACCCCTACACTGTCTATACTAAACCCCTACACTAACTATACTAAACCCCTACACTAACTATACTAAACCCCTACACTGCCTATACTAAACCCCTACACTAACTATACTAAACCCCTACACTAACTATACTAAACCCCTACACTAACTATACTAAACCCCTACACTAACTATACTAAACCCCTACACTAACTATACTAAACCCCTACACTGCCTATACTAAACCCCTACACTGCCTATACTAAACCCTACACTGCCTATACTAAACCCCTACACTAACTATACTAAACCCCTACACTAACTATACTAAACCCCTACACTGCCTATACTAAACCCCTACACTAACTATACTAAACCCCTACACTAACTATACTAAACCCCTACACTGACTATACTAAACCCCTACACTAACTATACTAAACCCCTACACTAACTATACTAAACCCCTACACTAACTATACTAAACCCCTACACTAACTATACTAAACCCCTACACTAACTATACTAAACCCCTACACTAACTATACTAAACCCCTACACTAACTATACTAAACCCCTACACTAACTATACTAAACCCCTACACTAACTATACTAAACCCCTACACTGCCTATACTAAACCCCTACACTGACTATACTAAACCCCTATACTAACTATACTAAACCTCCTACACTGCCTATACTAAACCCCTACACTGCCTATACTAAACCCCTACACTAACTATACTAAACCCCTACACTGCCTATACTAAACCCCTACACTGCCTATACTAAACCCCTACACTAACTGAACTAAACCCCTACACTACCTATACTAAACCCCTACACTGCCTATACTAAACCCTACACTGCCTATACTAACCCCTACACTAACTATACTAAACCCCTACACTGCCTATACTAAACCCCTACACTGCCTATACTAAACCCCTACACTAACTATACTAAACCCCTACACTGCCTATACTAAACTACTACACTGCCTATACTAAACCCCTACACTAACTATACTAAACCCCTACACTGCCTATACTAAACTACTACACTGCCTATACTAAACCCCTACACTAACTATGCTAAACCCCTACACTAACTATACTAAACCCCTACACTAACTATACTAAACCCCTACACTAACTATACTAAACCCCTACACTGACTATACTAAACCCCTACACTGCCTATACTAAACCCCTACACTGACTATACTAAACCCCTACACTAACTATACTAAACCCCTACACTAACTATACTAAACCCCTACACTAACTATACTAAACCCCTACACTGCCTATACTAAACCCCTACACTAACTATACTAAACCCCTACACTAACTATACTAAACCCCTACACTAACTATACTAAACCCCTACACTGACTATACTAAACCCCTACACTAACTATACTAAACCCCTACACTAACTATACTAAACCCCTACACTGCCTATACTAAACCCCTACACTAACTATACTAAACCCTACACTAACTATACTAAACCCCTACACTGCCTATACTAAACCCCTACACTGCCTATACTAAACCCCTACACTGACTATACTAAACCCCTACACTAACTATACTAAACCCCTACACTAACTATACTAAACCCCTACACTAACTGAACTAAACCCCTACACTGCCTATTCTAAACCCCTACACTGCCTATACTAAACCCCTACACTAACTATACTAAACCCCTACACTGCCTATACTAAACCCCTACAGTAACTATACTAAACCCCTACACTGCCTATACTAAACCCCTACACTGCCTATACTAAATCCTACACTGCCTATACTAAACCCCTACACTAACTATACTAAACCCCTACACTGCCTATACTAAACTACTACACTGCCTATACTAAACCCCTACACTAACTATACTAAACCCCTACACTGCCTATACTAAACTACTACACTGCCTATACTAAACCCCTACACTAACTATGCTAAACCCCTACACTAACTATACTAAACCCCTACACTGCCTATACTAAACCCCTACACTAACTATACTAAACCCCTACACTAACTATACTAAACCCCTACACTGCCTATACTAAACCCCTACACTGCCTATACTAAACCCCTACACTAACTATACTAAACCCCTACACTAACTATACTAAACCCCTACACTGCCTATACTAAACCCCTACACTGCCTATACTAAACCCCTACACTAACTATACTAAACCCCTACACTAACTATACTAAACCCCTACACTAACTATACTAAACCCCTACACTAACTATACTAAACCCCTACACTGCCTATACTAAACCCCTACAGTAACTAAACTAAACTACTACACTGCCTATACTAAACCCCTACACTGCCTATACTAAACCCCTACACTGCCTATACTAAACCCCTACACTAACTATACTAAACCCCTACACTGCCTATACTAAACCCCTACACTGCCTATACTAAACCGCTACACTAACTATACTAAACTACTACACTGCCTATACTAAACCCCTACACTAACTATACTAAACTACTACACTGCCAATACTAAACCCCTACACTGCCTATACTAAACCCCGACACTAACTATACTAAACCCCTACACTGCCTCTACTAAACCTCTATACTGCCTATACTAAACCCCTACAGTAACTATACTAAACCCCTACACTAACTATACTAAACCCCTACACTAACTATACTAAACCCCTACACTGCCTATACTAAACCCCTACACTAACTATACTAAACCCCTACACTAACTATACTAAACCCCTACACTAACTATACTAAACCCCTACAGTAACTATACTAAACCGCTACACTAACTATACTAAACCCCTACACTGCCTATACTAAACCCCTACACTGCCTATACTAAACCCCTACACTAACAATACTAAACCCCTACACTGCCTATACTAAACCCCTACACTAACTATACTAAACCCCTACACTAACTATACTAAACCCCTACACTGCCTATACTAAACCCCTACACTAACTATACTAACTCCCTATACTGCCTATACTAAACTACTACACTGCCTATACTAAACTACTACACTAACTATACTAAACCCTTACACTGCCTATACTAAACCCCTACACTAACTATACTAAACCCCTACACTGCCTATACTAAACCCCTACACTAACTATGCTAAACCCCTACACTAACTGAACTAAACCCCTACACTGCCTATACTAAACCCCTACACTGTCTATACTAAACCCCTACACTGCCTATACTAAACCCCTACACTGCCTATACTAAACCCCTACACTAACTATGCTAAACCACTACACTAACTGAACTAAACCCCTACACTAACTATACTAAACCCCTACACTAACTATACTAAACCTCTACACTGCCTATACTAAACCCCTACACTGCCTATTCTAAACCCCTACACTGCCTATACTAAACCCCTACACTAACTATACTAAACCCCTACAGTAACTATACTAAACCCCTACACTGCCTATACTAAACCCCTACACTAACTATACTAAACCCCTACACTAACTATACTAAACCCCTACACTGTCTATACTAAACCCCTACACTGTCTATACTAAACCCCTACAGTAACTATACTAAACCCCTACACTAACTATACTAAACCCCTACAGTAACTATACTAAACCCCTACACTGTCTATACTAAACCCCTACACTAACTGTACTAAACCCCTACACTGCCTATACTAAACCCCTACACTAACTATACTAAACCCCTACACTGCCTATACTAAACCCCTACACTAACTATACTAAACCCCTACACTAACTATACTAAACCCCTACACTGCCTATACTAAACCCCTACACTAACTATACTAAACCCCTACACTAACTATACTAAACCCCTACACTGCCTATACTAAACCCCTACACTAACTATACTAAACCCCTACACTAACTATACTAAACCCCTACACTGCCTATACTAAACCCCTACACTAACTATGCTAAACCCCTACACTAACTGAACTAAACCCCTACACTGCCTATACTAAACCCCTACACTAACTATACTAAACCCCTACACTGCCTATACTAAACCCCTACAGTAACTATACTAAACCCCTACACTAACTATACTAAACCCCTACACTGCCTATACTAAACCCCTACACTAACTATACTAAACCCCTACACTGCCTATACTAAACCCCTACACTAACTATACTAAACCCCTACACTAACTATACTAAACCCCTACACTAACTATACTAAACCCCTACACTGCCTATACTAAACCCCTACAGTAACTATACTAAACCCCTACACTGCCTATACTAAACCCCTACACTAACTATACTAAACCCCTACACTGCCTATACTAAACCCCTACAGTAACTATACTAAACCCCTACACTGCCTATACTAAACCCCTACACTAACTATACTAAACTACTACACTGCCTATACTAAACCCCTACACTAACTATACTAAACCCCTACACTGCCTATACTAAACCCCTACACTAACTATACTAAACCCCTACACTGCCTATACTAAACCCCTACACTGCCTATACTAAACCCCTACACTAACTATACTAAACCCCTACACTGCCTATACTAAACCCCTACACTGCCTATTCTAAACCCCTACACTGCCTATACTAAACCCCTACACTAACTATACTAAACCCCTACAGTAACTATACTAAACCCCTACACTGCCTATACTAAACTACTACACTGCCTATACTAAACCCCTACACTAACTATACTAAACCCCTACAGTAACTATACTAAACCCCTACACTAACTATACTAAACCCCTACAGTAACTATACTAAACCCCTACACCGCCTATACTAAACCCCTACACCGCCTATACTAAACCCCTACACTGCCTATACTAAACCCCTACACTAACTATACTAAACCCCTACACTAACTATACTAAACCCCTACACTGCCTATACTAAACCTCTACACTAACTATACTAAACCTCTACACTGCCTATACTAAACCCCTACACCGCCTATACTAAACCCCTACACCGCCTATACTAAACCCCTACACTAACTATACTAAACCTCTACACTGCCTATACTAAACCCCTACACTAACTATACTAACTCCCTATACTGCCTATACTAAACTACTACACTGCCTATACTAAACTACTACACTGCCTATACTAAACTACTACACTGCCTATACTAAACCCCTACACTAACTATACTAACTCCCTATACTGCCTATACTAAACTACTACACTGCCTATACTAAACCTCTACACTAACTATACTAAACTACTACACTGCCTATACTAAACCTCTACACTAACTATACTAAACCCCTACACTAACTATACTAAACCCCTACACTGCCTATACTAAACCCCTACACTGCCTATACTAAACCCCTACACTGCCTATACTAAACCCCTACACTGCCTATACTAAACCCCTACACTAACTATGCTAAACCCCTACACTAACTGAACTAAACCCCTACACTGCCTATACTAAACCCCTACACTGCCTATACTAAACCTCTACACTGCCTTTACTAAACCCCTACACTGCCTATTCTAAACCCCTACACTGCCTATACTAAACCCCTACACTAACTATACTAAACCCCTACAGTAACTATACTAAACCCCTACACTAACTATACTAAACCCCTACACTAACTATACTAAACCCCTACACTGCCTATACTAAACCCCTACAGTAACTATACTAAACCCCTACACTGCCTATACTAAACCCCTACACTAACTATACTAAACCCCTACACTAACTATACTAAACCCCTACACTGCCTATACTAAACCCCTACACTAACTATACTAAACCCCTACACTAACTATACTAAACCCCTACACTGCCTATACTAAACCCCTACACTGTCTATACTAAACCCCTACAGTAACTATACTAAACCCCTACACTAACTATACTAAACCCCTACACTGCCTATACTAAACCCCTACACTAACTATACTAAACCCCTACACTAACTATACTAAACCCCTACACTAACTATACTAAACCCCTACACTAACTATACTAAACCCCTACACTGCCTATACTAAACCCCTACACTAACTATGCTAAACCCCTACACTGCCTATACTAAACCCCTACACTGCCTATACTAAACCCCTACAGTAACTATACTAAACCCCTACAGTAACTATACTAAACCCCTACACTAACTATACTAAACCCCTACACTGCCTATACTAAACCCCTACACTAACTATACTAAACCCCTACACTGCCTATACTAAACCCTGACACTAACTATACTAAACCCCTACACTGCCTATACTAAACCCCTACACTGCCTATACTAAACCCCTACACTAACTATACTAAACCCCTACACTAACTATACTAAACCCCTACACTAACTATACTAAACCCCTACACTAACTATACTAAACCCCTACACTAACTATACTAAACCCCTACACTGCCTCTACTAAACCTCTATACTGCCTATACTAAACCCCTACAGTAACTATACTAAACCCCTACACTAACTATACTAAACCCCTACACTAACTATACTAAACCCCTACACTAACTATACTAACTCCCTATACTGCCTATACTAAACTACTACACTGCCTATACTAAACTACTACACTAACTATACTAAACCCTTACACTGCCTATACTAAACCCCTACACTAACTATACTAAACCCCTACACTGCCTATACTAAACCCCTACACTGCCTATACTAAACACCTACACTAACTATACTAAACTCCTACACTGCCTATACTAAACCCCTACACTGCCTATACTAAACCCCTACACTGCCTATACTAAACCCTTACACTGCCTATACTAAACCCCTACACTAACTATACTAAACCCCTACACTGCCTATACTAAACCCCTATACTGCCTATACTAAACCCCTACACTAACTATACTAAACCCCTACACTAACTATACTAAACCCCTACACTGCCTATACTAAACCCCTACACTAACTATACTAAACCCCTACACTAACTATACTAAACCCCTACACTAACTATACTAAACCCCTACACTGCCTATACTAAACCCCTACACTGCCTATACTAAACCCCTACACTAACTATACTAAACCCTTACACTGCCTATACTAAACCCCTACACTAACTATACTAAACCCCTACACTGCCTATACTAAACCCCTACACTGCCTATACTAAACCCCTACACTGCCTATACTAAACCCCTACACTAACTATGCTAAACCCCTACACTAACTATACTAAACCCCTACACTGTCTATACTAAACCCCTACACTGCCTATACTAAACCCCTACACTGCCTATACTAAACCCCTACACTAACTATGCTAAACCCCTACACTAACTGAACTAAACCCCTACACTAACTATACTAAACCCCTACACTAACTATACTAAACCTCTACACTGCCTATACTAAACCCCTACACTGCCTATTCTAAACCCCTACACTGCCTATACTAAACCCCTACACTAACTATACTAAACCCCTACACTGCCTATACTAAACCCCTACAGTAACTATACTAAACCCCTACACTAACTATACTAAACCCCTACACTAACTATACTAAACCCCTACACTAACTATACTAAACCCCTACACTGCCTATACTAAACCCCTACACTGCCTATACTAAACCCCTACAGTAACTATACTAAACCCCTACACTGCCTATACTAAACCCCTACACTAACTATACTAAACTACTACACTGCCTATACTAAACCCCTACACTAACTATACTAAACCCCTACACTGCCTATACTAAACCCCTACACTAACTATACTAAACCCCTACAGTAACTATACTAAACCCCTACACTGCCTATACTAAACTACTACACTGCCTATACTAAACCCCTACACTAACTATACTAAACCCCTACACTGCCTATTCTAAACCCCTACACTGCCTATACTAAACCCCTACACTAACTATACTAAACCCCTACAGTAACTATACTAAACCCCTACACTAACTATACTAAACCCCTACAGTAACTATACTAAACCCCTACACCGCCTATACTAAACCCCTACACCGCCTATACTAAACCCCTACAGTAACTATACTAAACCCCTACACTGCCTATACTAAACCCCTACACTAACTATACTAAACTACTACACTGCCTATACTAAACCCCTACACTGTCTATACTAAACCCCTACACTGCCTATACTAAACCCCTACACTAACTATACTAACTCCCTATACTGTACTGGAGACAATGGGGAAAGAAAGCCAATTATCCAGGGATAGAGGCAGACTCCATTGAGCACATGGTTGCAAAAAAACATAAACCACTTTAAAATACATAAAGTCACCTTTTACACATAACACACAGACATTTCACATATCCCCAGATAGCTGGGATCTGAGCGCACAAAACTACAGAATAGCGCTCAGATCCTCTTCACACAGTTCAATTGCCATGTAGCTAAAGTCTTTCCCATAGTCTTTCATTATATGAATGGGCTCCATGGCATAGCTTTCTGTGGTATCACCGCTCCCACAGGGCAAGTACCGAATGACCTCCCTGTATGTAAAGGGCCAGAATGAGTGACATACACTCTGGTATGGCCGAACACTGGTTCCAAAGGGCAATATGTCCCAGGGCCATAGTCGCAGGGCAGGAGGCTGGCAAACAGTCCTCTCCAAGACAAAGTGGCGAAGGGCACTTCGTCACACATCTACCCTTTGGGGGCAAGTCTAACCAGGCACCTGACCTTCTGCCGGTCCGTGCCTCCGTTAGAGGATCCACCAATCCATAATAAACCAGTGCTAGAGCAGCCCCCCCACAACAACAAAGTGCAACAGCAGCCCCCCCACAACAACAAAGTGCAAGAGCAGCCCACCCACAACAAACCGTTACTGCAACTGGATATTTAGCTGTGGTGATGGGGCAACACGCTGAGGGGACTTGAGGGGCAGAGGCCAGCGGCACTCTGCCCTGATGCCAGCTCTTCTGCTGGTATAACCTGCAGGACATCCTGCTCTGTACAAGGGACAAAGGGAGGGCAGAGGCCGACTGCACTCTGCCCCGCTGTCAGCTCTTCTGCTGGGGTACTTGGGACATATTCCGGCTCAGTAGCCAGGGAAAGGTGGGGGTCAGTGGGGGTTAACATTTCCTCTGTTAACCCTGGGGCCACATTAGGAGTTAGCTGGGGAGGGGAATTGTCCGGTTGTCCCAGTGAGGGTAGTTGGGGATCTGGACAGTCTGTCCAACATCCCGGTAGGTCAGGCACCGAGACCATGGTCCCATCTGCGCCGTCTGGGAGATTGGTGTCTCCCCTTGTTAGGGTAAGTTAGCGCTGGGGGGAGAGGGCGACACCTTCAGCTCCCTGGGGTTCACACTGCCGCTGGGGGGGAAGGACGACACCTTCGGCCCCCTGGGGTTCACACTGCCGCTGGGGGGGGGACGGCACCTTCTGCTCCCTGGGGTACACACTGCCGCTGGGGGGGAAGGATGACACCTTCGGCCCCCTGGGGTACACACTGCCGCTGGGGGGGACGGACGACACCTTCTGCTCCCTGGGGTACACACTGCCGCTGGGGAGGAAGGACGGCCCCTTCTACTCCCTGGGGTACACACTGCCGCGGGGGGGGACGGACGGCACCTTCGGCCCCTGGGGTTCACACTGCTGCTGGGGGGGAAGGACGACACCTTCTGCTCCCTGGGGTACACACTGCCGCTGGGGAGGAAGGACGGCCCCTTCTGCTCCCTGGGGTACACACTGCCGCTGGGGGGGGGGGGGGGGACGGCACCTTCTGCTCCCTGGGGTACACACTGCCGCTGGGGAGGAAGGACGGCCCCTTCTGCTCCCTGGGGTACACACTGCCGCTGGGGGGGGGGGGGGGGGACGGCACCTTCTGCTCCCTGGGGTACACACTGCCGCTGGGGAGGAAGGATGACACCTTCGGCCCCCTGGGGTACACACTGCCGCTGGGGGGGACGGACGACACCTTCTGCTCCCTGGGGTACACACTGCCGCTGGGGAGGAAGGACGGCACCTTCTGCTCCCTGGGATACACACTGCCGCTGGGGGGGAAGGACGACACCTTCGGCCCCCTGGGGTACACACTGCCGCTGGGGAGGAAGGACGGCACCTTCTGCTCCCTGGGATACACACTGCCGCTGGGGGGGAAGGACGACACCTTCGGCCCCCTGGGGTACACACTGCCGCTGGGGGGGACGGACGACACCTTCTGCTCCCTGGGGTACACACTGCCGCTGGGGAGGAAGGACGGCACCTTCTGCTCCCTGGGATACACACTGCCGCTGGGGGGGAAGGACGGCACCTTCAGCCCCCCTGGGGTACACACTGCCGCTGGGGAGAAAGGACGGCACCTTCTGCTCCCTGGGGTACACACTGCCGCTGGGGGGGAAGGACGGCACCTTCGGCCCCCTGGGGTTCACACTGCCGCTGGGGGGGGAGGACGACACCTTCTGCCCCCTGGGGTTCACACTGCCGCTGAGGGGGAAGGACGACACCTTCGGCCCCCTGTGGTTCACACTGCCGCTGGAGGGGAAGGACGACACCTTCTGCCCCCTGGGGTTTACACTGCCGCTGGGGGGGATGGACGACACCTTCTGCCCCCTGTGGTTCATACTGCCGCTGGGGGGGAAGGACGACACCTTCTGCCCCCTGTAGGGCCTGTAGAGAGACCTCGGTCCCATCTCTACCTGCCATCTGGAGGTCATCCCAGGACCAGTCAATGAAGTCTGGTTCTGCTTGTCGAGTAGGTTGGGGCTGCACGAAGCTGAGCAGGTGTTGGTAGTCCTGCTCCAGCTCCCACTCTCTCGTTACCAGGTGGGTCATGTCTTTGCTCACCTCGGCTTCGTCATCCCAGACATACATGCCCATCCGGTAGTCGTAGATGTCCCAAAACCTAGACCCCTCCATGCTGCCAAGATCAATGTCGTCCTCCAAGGCATCCCATACACTGCCTATACTAAACCCTCTGCCTGCACCCCTGCCTGTTCTCTCCCTTCTTCTACCCGCTTGTTCTCTCCTCCCTGTCTCCCTCTTCCCATCCACATTTTTTACTTACCCCATCCCATGGGCAATAGTGCGCCCCGACATCTGTGTGTTACATCGGCGTATTACATCTGCGTGTTACTGCTCCTCACCAGGCCCGTGGGATTTCTGTAGAGCCCAATTGTCTGCGCCCATAAGTTGGCGCAACATCAGCACGCGTGCTGAAATCGTGCTACCAACCAGACTTATAGGACAAACCTACTTCAGGTATTGTCCGTTCTCAGAGTGAGCGCCTCTCATTGTGTTGTTGTGATGTCATCATCATGTCAGATTTCTTTTACCTCAATAATAATTAACTTGCATCCCTGTGATGTCACTGCTTTCTGGTGATGTCACTGTGTCATTTTCTCCCAGGTGCCCTTTCAGATTTGCGGCAGTGGAGGTGTCTGTGGACCAGACCTGAGAGTGAATTTCCAGGGGTAGGTACCTGTGGGGCAGGTGAGTGCACAGTCTATGTACCAGGGCCTACATGGGCAGTTATACAAGGTATACGAGTACCCCAATCCTGGTCCCTATGTACCAGGGCCTACATGGGCAGTTATACAAGGTATACGAGTACCCCCATCCTGGTCCCTATGTACCAGGGCCTACATGGGCAGTTATACAAGGTATACGAGTACCCCCATCCTGGTCCCTATGTACCAGGGCCTACATGGGCAGTTATACAAGGTATACGAGTACCCCAATCCTGGTCCCTATGTACCAGGGCCTACATGGGCAGTTATACAAGGTATACGAGTACCCCCATCCTGGTCCCTATGTACCATGGCCTACATGGGCATTTATACAAGGTATGCAAGTACCCCCATCCTAGTCTCTATGTACCATGGCCTACATGGGCATTTATACAAGGTATGCAAGTACCCCCATCCTAGTCTCTATGTACCATGGCCTACATGGGCATTTATACAAGGTATACTAGTACCCCATCCTGGTCCCTATGTACCAGGGCCTACATGGGCAGTTATACAAGGTATACGAGTATCCCCATCCTGGTCCCTATTTACCAGGGCCTACATGGGCAGTTATACAAGGTATACGAGTACCCCCATCCTGGTCCCTATGTACCATGGCCTACATGGGCAGTTATACAAGGTATACGAGTACCCCCATCCTGGTCCCTATGTACCAGGGCCTACATGGGCAGTTATACAAGGTATACGAGTACCCCAATCCTGGTCCCTATGTACCAGGGCCTACATGGGCAGTTATACAAGGTATACGAGTACCCCCATCCTGGTCCCTATGTACCATGGCCTACATGGGCATTTATACAAGGTATGCAAGTACCCCCATCCTAGTCTCTATGTACCATGGCCTACATGGGCATTTATACAAGGTATACTAGTACCCCATCCTGGTCCCTATGTACCATGGCCTACATGGGCATTTATACAAGGTATACAAGTACCCCCATCTTGGTCCCTATGTACCAGGGCCTACATGGGCATTTTTACAAGGTATACAAGTACCCCCATCTTGGTCCCTATGTACCATGGCCTACATGGGCATTTATACAAGGTATACAAGTACCCCCATCTTGGTCCCTATGTACCACGGCCTACATGGGCATTTATACAAGGTATGCAAGTACCCCCATCTTGGTCCCTATGTACCATGGCCTACATGGGCAGTTATACAAGGTATAAGAGTACCCCCATTTTGGTCCCTATGTACCATGGCCTACATGGTCAGTTATACAAGGTATACGAGTACCCCCATCTTGGTCCCTATGTACCAGGGCCTACATGACCAGTTATACAAGGTATACGAGTACCCCCATCCTGGTCCCTATGTACCAGGGCCTACATGGGCAGTTATACAAGTTATACGAGTACCCCCATCCTGGTCCCTATGTACCATGGCCTACATGGGCAGTTATACAAGGTATACGAGTACCCCCATCTTGGTCCGTATGTACCAGGGCCTACATGACCAGCTATACAAGGTATATGAGTACCCCCATCCTGGTTCCTATGTACCAGGGCCTACATGGGCATTTATACAAGGTATACGAGTACCCCCATCCTGGTCCCTATGTACCATGGCCTACATGGGCAGTTATACAAGGTATACTAGTACCCCCATCCTGGATCCTATGTACCATGGCCTACATAGGCAGTTATAGAAGGTTTACGAGTACCCCCATCCTGGTCCCTATGTACCACGGCCTACATGGGCATTTATACAAGGTATGCAAGTACCCCATCCTGGTTCCTATGTACCATGGCCTTCATGACCAGTTATACAAGGTATGCAAGTACCCCCATCCTGGTCCCTATGTACCAGGGCCTACATGACCAGTTATACAAGGTATGCAAGTACCCCCATCCTGGTCCCTGTACCATGGCCTACATGGGCAGTTTCCTGCATTTTGTTGCCTCTTTCCTGGGATTCACTATTGTCTTTAAATGACAGGGACACAGTGCTAGTGGCGCAACATGGGTCATCATTCCACTTGCTACTAGAGCTGCAGAACATGGGAGAGGATGGTCACCTGGTCACCATGAACATTACCTACCCTGCTGGACTAACCTTCCGTAGAGCTAGCATCAGTAAGGTAGGACCAAGGCTTGAGTCCCCTCTAGGAGAACAAATTCTCTATATATTTATTATTATTATTATTGTAATACACATATATCATATACCTGGCCAGTGATCTAATGGGTCATTTGCCTCTTGTAGCAATCCCGACGGATTACCGTAAACTGCAAAGAGCTGGAGCCCGGAAATCTGATATGTAATGTGAGCCACCCCATCTTTCGGCAACGAGCCTGGGTGAGTAGGAGAGAAAGCGGAGATGTGAGACATGGTTAAGTAGGGTAAGGGGTAGGAGGGAATTGGCACTGGATGAAGGGGAGAGCAATGTAGGAAGGCAACAGAAGGGGAGAGCAAGAAGTGAGGACATGGGGTGAAGAAGAGCAAAGATATGGGGTAAATAGAAACCAAAACATAGGGTTAGCATGGAGGTTGTGGATAGGTGGATGGACTAAATTAAATCAATAGAACAGGAGGGTGGGAGGGCATTGGATGAAGGACACCAAGTTCATGGGATGTAGTCAAGGGGAGGGCACTGGATGAAGGGTACCATGATCATTGGTTGGCGTCAAGAGCAGGGCATTGAATGAAGGGGACCATGTTCATAGGATGTAGTCAAGGGACCGCAAGGGATGAAGGACACCATGTTCATGAGGTGTATTCAAGGGGACAGCAATGGATGAAGGACACCATGTTCATGGGATAAAGTCAAGGTAGGGCATTGGGTTAAGGACACCATGTTCATGGGATATAGTGAAGGGGAGGGCATTGGGTTAAGGACACCATGTTCATGGGATATAGTCAAGGTAGGGCATTGGGTTAAGGACACCATGTTCATTGGATGTAGTCAAGGGAAGGGCATTGGATGAAAGGGATTGGTTTTAAGGAATGTAGTCAAGAGGAGGGACCTAGTTCATGGGGTGTTGGGGAGAAGATTAGGAGAACCTGGGATAAAGGGGAAAAGAAGGGAACGGCTAGAAATGAAAGGGAGGTATGAGGTGGCAAGGAAGGGGCGAGTATCGAGAGGAGGACAGGTAGAGCATGGAGTGGAGGGAAAAAGAGGAGAGAATGGGCATGAGGTAATTGGGAGCTTGGAGGAGACCGACTCATGGGTGTGGACAGGAAATACTATCCTGAGACAGTCAGTGCTGTCTATCTCTTTTCAGGCTGTAATTCAGATTACATTCGATGTGAGCACCAACGTCTCTTGGGCCGAGAGCGTTCAGATAGAAGCGTCAGCAACAAGGTAAGTGGCAGAGAGGAGTGATAGAGTGCAGAGAGGAGTGACAGAGTGCAGAGAGAAGTGACAGAGTGCAGAGAGAAGTGACAGAGTGCCGAGAGGAGTGACAGAGTGCAGAGAGAAGTGACAGAGTGCAGAGAGAAGTGACAGAGTGCCGAGAGGAGTGACAGAGTGCTGAGAGGAGTGACAGAGTACAGAGAGAAGTGACAAGGTGCAGAGAGGAGTGACAGAGTGCAGAGAGGAGTGACAGAGTGCAGAGAGGAGTGACAGAGTGCAGAGAGGAGTGACAGAGTGCTGAGAGGAGTGACAGAGTGCTGAGAGGAGTGACAGAGTGCAGAGAGGAGTGACAGAGTGCCGAGTGGAGTGACAGAGTGCCGAGTGGAGTGACAGAGTGCAGAGAGGAGTGATATAGTGCAGAGAGGAGTCACAGAATGCAGAGAGGAGTGACAGGGTGCAGAGAGGAGTGACAGGGTGCAGAGAGGAGTGATATAGTGCAGAGAGAAGTGACAGAGTGCGGAGAGAAGTGACAGGGTGCAGAGAGGAGTGACAGGGTGCAGAGAGGAGCGACAGGGTGCAGAGAGGAGTGACAGAGTGCAGAGAGGAGCGACAGGGTGCAGAGTGGAGTGACAGAGTGCAGAGAGGAGTGATATAGTGCAGAGAGGAGTGATATAGTGCGGAGAGAAGTGACAGAGTGCGGAGAGAAGTGACAGGGTGCAGAGAGGAGTGACAGGGTGCAGAGAGGAGCGACAGGGTGCAGAGAGGAGCGACAGGGTGCAGAGAGGAGCGACAGGGTGCAGAGAGGAGCGACAGGGTGCAGAGTGGAGCGACAGAGTGCAGAGAGGAGTGATATAGTGCAGAGAGGAGTCACAGAATGCAGAGAGGAGTGACAGGGTGCAGAGAGGAGTGACAGGGTGCAGAGAGGAGTGACAGGGTGCAGAGAGGAGTGACAGGGTGCAGAGAGAAGTGACAGAGTGCGGAGAGAAGTGACAGGGTGCAGAGAGGAGTGACAGGGTGCAGAGAGGAGTGACAGAGTGCAGAGAGGAGCGACAGAGTGCAGAGAGGGGTGATATAGTGCAGAGAGGAGTGACAGAGTGCAGAGAGGAGTGACAGAGTGCAGAGAGGAGTGACAGAGTGCAGAGAGGAGTGACAGGGTGCAGAGAGGAGTGACAGGGTGCAGAGAGGAGTGACAGAGTGCAGAGAGGAGTGACAGAGTGCAGAGAGGAGTGACAGAGTGCAGAGAGGAGTGACAGGGTGCGGAGAGGAGTGACAGGGTGCGGAGAGGAGTGACAGGGTGCGGAGAGGAGTGACAGGGTGCGGAGAGGAGTGACAGGGTGCGGAGAGGAGTGACAGGGTGCAGAGAGGAGTGACAGGGTGCAGAGAGGAGTGACAGGGTGCCGAGAGGAGTGACAGGTTGCCGAGAGGAGTGACAGGTTGCCGAGAGGAGTGACAGAGTGCAGAGAGGAGTGATATAGTGCGGAGAGAAGTGACAGAGTGCGGAGAGAAGTGACAGGGTGCAGAGAGGAGTGACAGGGTGCAGAGAGGAGCGACAGGGTGCAGAGAGGAGCGACAGGGTGCAGAGAGGAGCGACAGGGTGCAGAGAGGAGCGACAGGGTGCAGAGAGGAGCGACAGGGTGCAGAGTGGAGTGACAGAGTGCAGAGAGGAGTGATATAGTGCAGAGAGGAGTCACAGAATGCAGAGAGGAGTGACAGGGTGCAGAGAGGAGTGACAGGGTGCAGAGAGGAGTGACAGGGTGCAGAGAGAAGTGACAGAGTGCAGAGAGGGGTGACAGGGTGCAGAGAGGAGTGACAGAGTGCAGAGAGGAGCGACAGAGTGCAGAGAGGGGTGATATAGTGCAGAGAGGAGTGACAGAGTGCAGAGAGGAGTGACAGAGTGCAGAGAGGAGTGACAGGGTGCAGAGAGGAGTGACAGAGTGCAGAGAGGAGCGACAGAGTGCAGAGAGGGGTGATATAGTGCAGAGAGGAGTGACAGAGTGCAGAGAGGAGTGACAGAGTGCAGAGAGGAGTGACAGAGTGCAGAGAGGAGTGACAGGGTGCAGAGAGGAGTGACAGGGTGCAGAGAGGAGTGACAGAGTGCAGAGAGGAGCGACAGAGTGCAGAGAGGGGTGATATAGTGCAGAGAGGAGTGACAGAGTGCAGAGAGGAGTGACAGAGTGCAGAGAGGAGTGACAGAGTGCAGAGAGGAGTGACAGGGTGCAGAGAGGAGTGACAGAGTGCAGAGAGGAGTGACAGAGTGCAGAGAGGAGTGACAGAGTGCAGAGAGGAGTGACAGGGTGCAGAGAGGAGTGATATAGTGCAGAGAGGAGTCACAGAATGCAGAGAGGAGTGACAGGGTGCAGAGAGGAGTGACAGGGTGCAGAGAGGAGTGACAGGGTGCAGAGAGGAGTGACAGGGTGCAGAGAGAAGTGACAGAGTGCGGAGAGAAGTGACAGGGTGCAGAGAGGAGTGACAGGGTGCAGAGAGGAGTGACAGAGTGCAGAGAGGAGCGACAGAGTGCAGAGAGGGGTGATATAGTGCAGAGAGGAGTGACAGAGTGCAGAGAGGAGTGACAGAGTGCAGAGAGGAGTGACAGAGTGCAGAGAGGAGTGACAGGGTGCGGAGAGGAGTGACAGGGTGCGGAGAGGAGTGACAGGGTGCGGAGAGGAGTGACAGGGTGCGGAGAGGAGTGACAGGGTGCGGAGAGGAGTGACAGGGTGCAGAGAGGAGTGACAGGGTGCAGAGAGGAGTGACAGGGTGCTGAGAGGAGTGACAGGGTGCCGAGAGGAGTGACAGAGTGCAGAGAGGAGTGATATAGTGCAGAGAGGAGTGATATAGTGCGGAGAGAAGTGACAGAGTGCGGAGAGAAGTGACAGGGTGCAGAGAGGAGTGACAGGGTGCAGAGAGGAGCGACAGGGTGCAGAGAGGAGCGACAGGGTGCAGAGAGGAGCGACAGGGTGCAGAGAGGAGCGACAGGGTGCAGAGAGGAGCGACAGGGTGCAGAGTGGAGTGACAGAGTGCAGAGAGGAGTGATATAGTGCAGAGAGGAGTCACAGAATGCAGAGAGGAGTGACAGGGTGCAGAGAGGAGTGACAGGGTGCAGAGAGGAGTGACAGGGTGCAGAGAGGAGTGACAGGGTGCAGAGAGAAGTGACAGAGTGCGGAGAGAAGTGACAGGGTGCAGAGAGGAGTGACAGGGTGCAGAGAGGAGTGACAGGGTGCAGAGAGGAGTGACAGAGTGCAGAGAGGAGCGACAGAGTGCAGAGAGGGGTGATATAGTGCAGAGAGGAGTGACAGAGTGCAGAGAGGAGTGACAGAGTGCAGAGAGGAGTGACAGATTGCAGAGAGGAGTGACAGAGTGCAGAGAGGAGTGACAGGGTGCAGAGAGGAGTGACAGAGTGCAGAGAGGAGTGACAGAGTGCAGAGAGGAGTGACAGAGTGCAGAGAGGAGTGACAGAGTGCAGAGAGGAGTGACAGGGTGCGGAGAGGAGTGACAGGGTGCGGAGAGGAGTGACAGGGTGCGGAGAGGAGTGACAGGGTGCAGAGAGGAGTGACAGGGTGCAGAGAGGAGTGACAGGGTGCCGAGAGGAGTGACAGGGTGCCGAGAGGAGTGACAGAGTGCAGAGAGGAGTGACCTAGAGTACAGAGAGGAGCGACAGGGTGCAGAGAGAAGTGACCTAGAGTGCCGAGAGGAGTGATAGAGTCCCGAGAGGAGTGATAGAGTGTCGAGAAGAGCGACCTAGAGTGCAGAGAGGAGCGACCTAGAGTGCAGAGAGGAGCGACCTAGAGTGCAGAGAGGAGCGACCTAGAGTACAGAGAGGAGCGACAGGGTGCAGAGAGAAGTGACCTAGAGTGCCGAGAGGAGTGATAGAGTCCCGAGAGGAGTGATAGAGTGTCGAGAAGAGCGACCTAGAGTGCAGAGAGGAGCGACCTAGAGTGCAGAGAGGAGCGACCTAGAGTGCAGAGAGGAGCGACCTAGAGTGCAGAGAGGAGTGACCTAGAGTGCCGAGAGGAGCGACAGAGTGCAGAGAGGAGCGACAGAGTGCAGAGAGGAGCGACAGAGTGCAGAGAGGAGCGACAGAGTGCAGAGAGGAGCGACAGGGTGCAGAGGGGAGCGACCTAGAGTGCAGAGAGGAGCGACCTAGAGTGCAGAGAGGAGCGACCTAGAGTGCAGAGAGGAGTGACCTAGAGTGCCGAGAGGAGTGATAGAGTGCCGAGAGGAGTGATAGAGTGCCGAGAGGAGTGATAGAGTGCCGAGAAGAGCAACCTAGACTGCAGAGAGGAGCGACCTAGACTGCAGAGAGGAGCGACCTAGAGTGCAGAGAGGAGCGACCTAGAGTGCAGAGAGGAGAGACCTAGAGTGCAGAGAGGAGAGACCTAGAGTGCAGAGAGGAGAGACCTAGAGTGCAGAGAGGAGCGACCTAGAGTGCAGAGAGGAGCGACCTAGAGTGCAGAGAGGGGCGACAGAGTGCAGAGAGGGGCGACAGAGTGCAGAGAGGGGCGACAGAGTGTTGAGAGGAGCAACCTAGAGTGTTGAGAGGAGCGACCTAGGGTGCGGAGAGAAGCGACCTAGAGTGCAGAGAGGAGTCATAGAGTGCAGAAATGAGTCATAGAGTGCAGAAATGAGTCATAGAGTGCAGAAATGAGTGATAGAGTGCAGAGAGGAGTGATAGAGTGCAGAGAGGAGTGCTTGGATGAAGGCTAGAGACAGACAGCACATATAAACTCTCCATTTTCCCCTACAGCGCAAACAAGAGAAACGAGTCGGTCTCCAACAATATGGCGGCCCAAAGCTTTGTGGTGCTCTATCCTATTAATGTGATTGCAAGAGGGTGGGTATATAAATATATATGTGCGATATATAAGTAGAAGTAAACCTATGTGAGCACCCTATAAATATATATACAGGTATCAGGTATAATGAAGGTATATATCTATATGGTTATGTATATAGACATCTCATACATACATGTGTATATGAAGAATAGTGTAACGGAACCCATCACTGTTTTACCCTGTTTTATGGTTATTTAATTCTTGGTTAAAATATGATCACATTGCTGTACTGTAGATATGTTGTTTTATGTTCTACAGAATATATTGGCTCAGAATATCACAGCTACTAGGCTAATAGATAATCCTATTACAGAGAATCCTGTTACAGATAAGAAAGTCGATTGTATAAAGTGTTTTCATTCTCAAACATAAGAACAAAGAAGGCTGATTGAATCAATGTCTGATTATATCAAGTTGCCAGGGAGGTGTGACTCACCTATTGTCCTATATGTGTATTGTGTGGGGGATATGTGAAATGTCTGTGTGTTATGGGTAAAAGATACTTTTACTAACTTTTGAACCCATGGTCTGATTCATGCCATTTTTTAATATGTTGTTCCCCTGGGTGAGAGCTATTGAACGGTGCTGGACTTAAAGGTGTACCCCCTGTTTTTGGGGTACATCCAGAATGTGGTTAAAATTGTGTCTGTTTTAATTGTGTTACCTGTTATCTGAGGGGAGGAGACGTGGGGGTTGAACCATGTATATAATTGGCTGTGATAATTATGTGGGTGTAGCCCTTCAGAGGGCACCATTGCATAAAAGGAGATTCCCTGTCATTAAATAGTTCTACTTGACCCTTCAAAACGAAGCCTTGTCTCGTTATTGGAGGGGATCGCTATATCATACTGGGGATTGCTATGCTTTTGCATACTCCCTTGAGCTGTAACTACTGAACGCTTGTTCCTGATGTACTATCCTTGGACTCTGTGGTGGTTTTGGTGTCCGGTGCGGTGTGGTGCTTGTAGTCCTCAACGCAAACTAGGACGCGTCCATCAACGGAGGTACCCGGTCGGGGTGCCAGTAGATCCGTTACAAATAGTATATGTGGCGTGTTTATATGCATGCACGTATATATATGTATAGATTAGTAATCTGAGGGGCAGGCAGTGGGGTGTCCTGGGATGGGCACGCACCCCTCAGAGATATCATGGCGTCTCACGTGGCACCCACTCTATACTGCCTCAAACACATAGGCCATTGATTAACATGTAAGCGTGAGGTGTGCTCTTGTGTAACCTATGTGATTGTATGTTATATTGCACATGTTTGCAGCGTGTGTACCGTGTATACTTATCTACTTATTTCCTCACAGTTTGGACACGTCCATCAAATTTGCCAATTTTAGCAGCCACGAGGATCACAGTGTCCTGCACCACAGTTACCAGGTGACTTCACACGCTAATAACACGCAACCCCATGACATGTGAACACACAATACTGGAATACTAAAATACATTAAAATCGTGACGCGCACAAATAATATAGAGGCCGCTCTCAGAGGGGGTTACCATGTCCACAGGTTTTTTGCTCATGCAAATGACCCTTAGGGATTAGTCTCCCTAATGGTGATACGTGGACCCTTGCTCACTATGCCTTAGGGCGGAGATATCAGCTACACCTCACTGACGAGGCCCATAAAGGTTGAAACGTGCGTCTGGGGTTTGCACCAGTGACATAACATACAAACACCAGCTCTCACAGAAGAAACATCACACGCTAACACGCTCATACTTTTAACACTAGTATGTACACATACACATGGTAATACACTCTACATATCATGCTAAGTGCATGTCAGATACAACACGTGTGCCCCTTAAATAGTGACATTGCTTGTGCCTCCTCTCTCATGCCTTGACCTCTAGTAACCTGTGACCTCTTATGACACAACTGACCTCTTGCAACACACTGGACATGTAGCCTTTTGCCAAATGACCTTTGCACTCTGACCTTGTATTTAACCCTTCTGTGACATCTTAACTTGCCAGATAAGAAACCTGCTGCAAAATGCTCTGCCCCCCGAGGTGACCATTACTGTGGTCACTCCAAGGTCACTGTCTGAGGGCCTGGAATGGGACCTGAAGCACATTAAACTGGTGAGTGTCTGTAGTGGTATTCGATGGTTTGTGGGCTTGTGTGACCTAATAGAAAGTGGACTACACGTGTGTAAATCCCTGTATCATACGTGATTATGGAATCCACCTAGTGGGATTATGATGTGTGGTCAGTTTTGTGGCGTGTAGCCACGTGCTCTCCAGTGGACGTTGTCCTGGGGGTTTGTATGTTCCTTTATCCATGTGCACCCATGAGATCTTTCTCCCTAGTACCCCAGTGGAAGTTGCGTTCCAGTTGATGGTGGACAAACACATGGACCACACGCCAAGGTATAATATGATTATCTATTTCTGGCTTATTAAACTGTGATGTCACACCCACCATGATGTAATACAGTGATGTCACTCTGTAATGTCATCCACAGACATTTCTGTGCGCAGTGCAAAGTCTGAACTTGACGCTCTTGAGACTGGAGGGGACTCTGAGATGCACACGCATGTGGAAGGTATTATTCAACATGGCATAAATATTGTATATAACATTCATACAATAAAGTAGTATACTAACATGCCAATAACACGCTAACATGGTAATAACATGACATGCTAACACACATGCCAGAAATCACTCTAGTAACATATAAACTAGTAATGTCATTGCAATACTAACATGTGAACTACTTACTGCCCCCAGAAACCTGTGTCTGTGAGTGTCGGGAGTTCAGTGACCATCAATTACAATGAGAGTCGATATCACGGCGAGAAGATGGGGGCCTTCCACACAGCCCAGGTACCATGAGAGGGTGATACGGTGGTCTTCAGCACAGCCTAGATACCAGAAAAGGGAGATAAGGTGGTCTTACCTACAGCCCAGGTACCACGAGAGGGTGATAAGGTGGTCTTCAGCACAGCCTAGATACCAGGGGCTGGTGATAAGGTGGTCTTCCCTACAGCCCAGATACCACGAGAGGGTAATAAGGTGGTCTTCAGCACAGTCTAGATACCAGGGGCTGGTGATAAGGTGGACTTCCCTACAGCCCAGATACCACGAGAGGGTGATAAGGTGGTCTTCAGCACAGCCTAGATACCAGGGATTGGTGATAAGGTGGCCTTCCCTACAAGCCCAGGTACCACGAGAGAGTAATAAGGTGGTCTTCAGCACAGCCTAGACACCAGGGGCTGGTGATAATGTGGTCTTCCCTACAGCCCAGGTACCACAAGAGGGTGATAGGGTGGTCTTCAGCACAGCTTAGATAGCAGAGGCTGTTGATAAGGTGGCCTTCAACACAGCCCAGTTACTAGGGGATGGGAGAGATAAGGTGGAGTCTTCACACAGCCCAGGTACCATAGGAGGGAGACTTCCAAAAAGGGGGAAGCAATAAGGGGGTCTTCCACATTATCAGTATGCTTATGGGAGGGAAGAGATAGAGGTAGTTAATGGAGTGAGGAAACACACATGAGATCTTCCATCAGAAGGAAAGTATGGTAGACACATGGCCATGGACGAGTATTAGGACATGAATGGAGATCTCTGCTCTAAACGAGAGATAAATAAATCCTGGTGGGGTGATATATGATGAGAATGTCCGACACCTACTGATGGGAGGTGATGAGCGGGGATCTCACTCTGCCCTATCTCCTCCCACAGGTCATTACACAGGTGGAACTCCTTGTGCTTCCAAATCACACCATGTATCTAATTGGGGGCAGCGTGGGGGGGCTCATCCTGCTCCTCCTCATCTGTGGATTGCTGTACAAAGTAAGGAGTGTGTATGTGTGAGAGTATGGGGTATCAAGGAGGGGTATCAAGAATGTGGGTATCAAGGAGGTCTCTATTTGTCATGTGTATATGTTTGTGGTTGCGGTCTCTATTTGTCATGTGGATATGTTTGTGGGGGTGGTCTCTATTTGTCATGTGGATATGTTTGTGGGGGTGGTCTCTATTTGTCATGTGGATATGTTTGTGGGGATGGTCTCTATTTGTCATGTGTATATGTTTGTGGGGGCGGTCTCTATTTGTCATGTGTATATGTTTGTGGGGGCGGTCTCTATTTGTCATGTGGATATGTTTGTGGGGGAGGTCTCTATTTGTCATGTGGATATGTTTGTGGGGCGGTCTCTATTTGTCATGTGTATATGTTTGTGGGGGTGGTCTCTATTTGTCATGTGTATATGTTTGTGGGGGCGGTCTCTATTTGTCATGTGGATATGTTTGTGGGGCGGTCTCTATTTGTCATGTGTATATGTTTGTGGGGGTTGGTCTCTATTTGTCATGGGTATATGTTTGTGGGGGCGGTCTCTATTTGTCATGTGTATATGTTTGTGGGGGCGGTCTCTATTTGTCATGTGTATATGTTTGTGGGGGCGGTCTCTATTTGTCATGTGTATATGTTTGTGGGGGCGGTCTCTATTTGTCATGTGGATATGATTGTGGGGGCGGTCTCTATTTGTCATGTGGATATGATTGTGGGGGCGGTCTCTATTTGTCATGTGTATATGTTTGTGGGGGCGGTCTCTATTTGTCATGTGGATATGTTTGTGGGGGCGGTCTCTATTTCTCATTTGGATATGTTTGTGGGGGCGGTCTCTATTTGTCATGTGTATATGTTTGTGGGGGCGGTCTCTATTTGTCATGTGGATATGTTTGTGGGGGCGGTCTCTATTTGTCATGTGGATATGATTGTGGGGGCGGTCTCTATTTGTCATGTGGATATGATTGTGGGGGCGGTCTCTATTTGTCATGTGTATATGTTTGTGGGGGCGGTCTCTATTTGTCATGTGGATATGTTTGTGGGGGCGGTCTCTATTTGTCATGTGGATATGATTGTGGGGGCGGTCTCTATTTGTCATGTGGATATGTTTGTGGGGGCGGTCTCTATTTGTCATGTGGATATGTTTGTGGGGGCGGTCTCTATTTGTCATGTGTATATGTTTGTGGGGGTGGTCTCTATTTGTCATGTGTATATGTTTGTGGGGGTGGTCTCTATTTGTCATGTGGATATGTTTGTGGGGGCGGTCTCTATTTGTCATGTGGATATGTTTGTGGGGGCGGTCTCTATTTGTCATGTGGATATGTTTGTGGGGGCGGTCTCTATTTGTCATGTGGATATGTTTGTGGGGGCGGTCTCTATTTGTCATGTGTATATGTTTGTGGGGGCGGTCTCTATTTGTCATGTGTATATGTTTGTGGGGGCGGTCTCTATTTGTCATGTGGATATGTTTGTGGGGGCGGTCTCTATTTGTCATGTGGATATGTTTGTGGGGGCGGTCTCTATTTGTCATTTGGATATGTTTGTTGGGGGCGGTCTCTATTTGTCATTTGGATATGTTTGTGGGGGCTGTGACGAAGTGCCCTTCGCCACTTTGTCTTGGAGAGGACTGTTTGCCAGCCTCCTGCCCTGCGACTATGGCCCTGGTACATATTGCCCTTTAAACACAGTATTCGGCCATACCAGAGTGTATGTCACTCATTCTGGCCCTTTACATACAGGGGGGTCATTCGGTACTTGCCCTGTGGGAGCGGTGATACCCCAGATAACTATGCCATGGAGCCCATTCATATAATGAAAGACTATGGGAAAGACTTTAGCTACATGGCAATTGAACTGTGTGAAGATGATCTGAGCGCTATTCGGTAGTTTTGTGTGCTCAGACCCCAGCTGTAACGGAACCCATCACTGTTTTACCCTGTTTTATGGTTATTTAATTCTTGGTTAAAGTATGATCCTACTGTTATATTATAGGTATGTTGGTTTATGCTCTGCAGAATATTAGCCCAGACTTTTGCAGACCTAGGCTAATAGATAATCCTATTACAGAGACTTCAGAGATAAGGGAGTCGATGGTATAAAGTGTTTTCATTCTCAGATAAGAACAAAGAAGGCTGATTTAATCAATGTCTGATTATATCAAAGTTGCCAGGGAGCCTCAGGGAGGGGTGACCACACATATTGTCCCTCTATGTGTATTGTGTGGCCAACTATGGGGGATGTGGATTGCCATGCTGCCAGTAAGATACTTTTACTAACTTTTGAACCCCTGGTCTGATTCATGCCATTTTTTAATATGTTGTTCCCCTGGGTGAGAGCTATTGAACGGTGCTGGACTTAAAGGTGTACCCCCTGTTTTTGGGGTACATCCAGAATGTGGTTAAAATTGTGTCTGTTTTAATTGTGTTACCTGTTATCTGTGGGGAAGAGACGTGGGGGTTGAACCATGTATCTAATTGGCTGTGATAATTATGTGGGTGTAGCCCTTCAGAGGGCACCATTGCATAAAAGGAGATCACCTGTCATTAAAGAGTAGTTCTTCTTGACCCTTCAAAATGTAGCCTCGTCTCATTATTGGAGGGGATGGCTCTATCATACTGGGGATTGCTATGCTTTTGCATACTCCCTTGAGCTGTAACTACTGAACGCTTGTTCCTGATGTGTCCTCCTTGGAGGAGAGGACTTCCCCACACGGTCCTGGATGCTGGAGATTCATACAGGGTGGAACGAAGAGCTCCAGCTAAACTACGGCGGTTGTGGAGTCTGTGGTGGTTGAGGTGTCCGGTGCGGTGCTTGTAGGCCTCGGCGCAAACTAGGACGCGTCTATCAACGGAGGTACCCGGTCGGGGTGCCAGTAGATCCGTTACATTGGCTGGCAGCGGTGGGATGGCGTCCTAGTGAGAGCAAAAGCAGCCCGGAGACACTGGTAACGTTTGGAGTTACAAATTGAGGGCAACGCTAGTATCCGTACAGCGCCCCTGGCTACAGCAGGATGGAACCAGCTAGTTTTCGGACAGCGTTCCATGATGAGGATGAGGAGGAGGCCGCGGACTACAGGGATGCAGACAGAAAGGAACTCTGGTATGATGCCCTGGAAGATGCCCAATGGCGGCGAGGTGAGAGTCTCCCCAGTGATGAGCAGCGGCTACAGAAGCCTGTGGCGATGCGGATGTATCTATTGGGAGAGCAGCCCCTGGATGAGTGGGTGACAAGACTAGAGATCCTGGTACGGCGAGAGATCTGGCTAGACAACGCATACCAGGCCCTCTGGTGGCATACCGTTCGACTTACCCCCTGGACGGCTGAACACGACTTACCAGAGGGGGATGATTATGATGGCCCAGGTTTATTATGGGATGCCTTGGAGGACGACATTGATCTTGGCAGCACGGAGGAGTCTAGGTTTTGGGACATCTACGACTACCGGATGGGCATGTATGTCTGGGATGACGAAGGCGAGGTGAGCAAAGACATGACCCACCTGGTAACGAGAGAGTGGGAGCTGGAGCAGGACTACCAACACCTGCTCAGCTTCGTGCAGCCCCAACCTACTCGACAAGCAGAACCATACTTCATTGACTGGTCCTGGGATGACCTCCAGATGGCAGGTAGAGATGGGACCGAGGTCTCTCTACAGGCCCTACAGGGGGCAGAAGGTGTCGTCCTTCCCCCACAGCGGCAGTGTGAACCCCAGGGGGCAGAAGGTGTCTTCCTTCCCCCCCAGCGGCAGTGTGAACCCCAGGGGGCAGAAGGTGTCGTCCTTCCCCCCCAGCGGCAGTGTGAACCACAGGGGGCAGAAGGTGTCGTCCTTCCCCCCCAGCGGCAGTGTGAACCCCAGGGGGCAGAAGGTGTCGTCCTTCCCCCCCAGCGGCAGTGTGAACCCCAGGGGGCAGAAGGTGTCGTCCTTCCACCCCAGCGGCAGTGTGAACCACAGGGGGCAGAAGGTGTCGTCCTTCCCCCCCAGCGGCAGTGTGAACCCCAGGGGGCAGAAGGTGTCGCCCTTCCCCCCCAGCGGCAGTGTGAACCCCAGGGGGCAGAAGGTGTCGTCCTTCCCCCCCAGCGGCAGTGTGAACCCCAGGGGGCAGAAGGTGTCGTCCTTCCCCCCCAGCGGCAGTGTGAACCACAGGGGGCAGAAGGTGTCGTCCTTCCCCCCCAGCGGCAGTGTGAACCACAGGGGGCAGAAGGGGTCGTCCTTCCCCCCCAGCGGCAGTGTGAACCCCAGGGGGCAGAAGGTGTCATCCTTCCCCCCCAGCGGCAGTGTGAACCACAGGGGGCAGAAGGTGTCATCCTTCCCCCCCAGCGGCAGTGTGAACCACAGGGGGCAGAAGGTGTCGTCCTTCCTCCCCAGCGACAGTTTACCCTAACCAGGGGAGACACCAATCTCCCAGACAGCGCAGATGTGACCGTGGTCTCTGCGCCCACAGCCTGTCCAGATCCCCAACTACCGTCACTGGGACAACCGGAGGAGGGGGTAAGTACAAATTCCCCTCCCCAGCTAACTTCTAATGTGGCCCCAGGGTTAACAGAGAAAAAGTTAACCCCCACTGACCCCCACCTTTCCCTGGCTACTGAGCCGGAATATGTCCCAAGTACCCCAGCAAATGAGCTGACAGCGGGGCAGAGTGCAGTCGGCCTCTGCCCTCCCTTGGTCCCTTGTACAGAGCAGGATGTCCTGCAGGTTATACAAGCAGAAGAGCTGGCATCAGGGCAGAGTGCCGCTGGCCTCTGTCCCTTAAGTCCCCTCAGCGTGTTGCCCCATCACCACAGCGAAATATCCAGGTGCCGTAACTGTTTGTTGTGGGTGGGCTGTTCTTGCACTTTGTTGTTGTGGGGGGGCTGCTCTAGCACTGGTTTATTGTGGGTTGGTGGATCGTCTAACAGAGGCACTGACCGGCAGAAGGTCAGGTGCCTGGTTATACTTCCCCCCAAAGGGGAGATGTGTGACGAAGTGCCCTTCGCCACTTTGTTTTGGAGAGGACTGTTTGCCAGCCTCCTGCCCTGCGACTATGGCCCTGGTACATATTGCCCTTTAAACAACGTATTCGGCCATACCAGAGTATATGTCACTCATTCTGGCCCTTTACATACAGGGGGGTCATTCGGTACTTGCCCTGTGTGAACCATGATACCACAGATAGATATGCCATGGAGCCCATTCATATAATGAAAGACTATGGGAAAGACTTTAGCTCCATGGCAATTGAACTGTGTGAAGAGGATCTGAGCGCTATTCGGTAGTTTTGTGCGCTCAGACCCCAGCTGTAACGGAACCCATCACTGTTTTACCCTGTTTTATGGTTATTTAATTCTTGGTTAAAATATGATCCTACTGTTATATTATCGGTATGTTGGTTTATGCTCTGCAGAATATTAGCCCAGACTTTTGCAGACCTAGGCTAATAGACAATCCTATAACAGAGCCTCCAGAGATAAGGGAGTCGATTGTATAAAGTGTTTTCATTCTCAGATAAGAACAAAGAAGGCTGATGTAGCGGAGAGGCAATATTCCCCAGGTTATCTCCGCTTATAATCCCAGTGAGGCTCAGGAACAAGTAAATGGTAAATCCACAGGCAAAGTTTCCAACAGGTAAAATAATAGCAATATCCCACCCGCAATCCCAATAACTGGACGACACACAGTTTCAGGAGCAGAACTACTTTTATTTTGTTATATGCAGAAATATTTATACACATCTCTTCCCACAGGCAATACACATGCCCATATTTGGCCACACAGTACCCATAGAGAGAACAATAGGTGGGGTCACACCTCCCAGGGACTAGCCGGCTACTTTGATACAATAACAGACATTGATAAGATAATGCTTCTCTTTGTTCCATCTTTCACAATGTGAACACTTTACACAATAGGGCTCTCCTGCCTCTAGGAGACCCTAATAGGATTATGTATTCTGCTAGGTGTCTGCGATAGTCTGGCTAATATTCTGCAGAGCATAAACCAACATACATATAGTAGGATCATATTTTAACCATAATAATCATAAAACAGGGTAAAACAGTGATGGGTTCCGTTACACCATGTATCTAATTGGCTGTGATAATTATGTGGGTGTAGCCCTTCAGAGGGCACCATTGCATAAAAGGAGATCACCTGTCATTAAAGAGTAGTTCTTCTTGACCCTTCAAAACGTAGCCTTGTCTCATTATTGGAGGGGATGGCTCTATCATACTGGGGATTGCTATGCTTTTACATACTCCCTTGAGCTGTAACTACTGAACGCTTGTTCCTGATGTGTCCTCCTTGGAGGAGAGGTCTTCCCCACACGGTCGTGGATGCTGGAGATTCATACAGGGTGGAAGGAAGATGGCGCGGCTCCAGCTAAACTACGGCGGTTGTGGAGTCTGTGGTGGTTGAGGTGTCCGGTGCGGTGCTTGTAGGCCTCGGCGCAAACTGCGACGCGTCTATCAACGGAAGTACCCGGTCGGGGTGCCAGTAGATCCGTTACAGGGGCGGTCTCTATTTCTCATGTGGATATGATTGTGGGGGCAGTCTCTATTTGTCATATGGATATGTTTGTGGGGGCGGTCTCTATTTGTCATGTGGATATGTTTGTGGGGGTGGTCTCTATTTGTCATGTGTATATGTTTGTGGGGGCGGTCTCTATTTGTCATGTGGATATGTTTGTGGGGGCCGTCTCTATTTGTCATGTGGATATGTTTGTGTGGGCGGTCTCTATTTGTCATGTGCATATGTGTGTTCGGGTGGTCTCTATTTGTCATGTGGATATGTTTGTGGGGGCGGTCTCTATTTGTCATGTGGATATGTTTGTGGGGGCGGTCTCTTTTTGTCATGTGTATATGTTTGTGGGGGCGGTCTCTATTTGTCATGTGGATATGTTTGTGTGGGCGGTCTCTATTTGTCATGTGGATATGTTTGTGGGGGCGGTCTCTATTTGTCATGTGTATATGTTTGTGGGGGCGGTCTCTATTTGTCATGTGGATATGTTTGTGGGGGTGGTCTCTATTTGTCATGTGGATATGTTTGTGGGGGCGGTCTCTATTTGTCATGTGGATATGTTTGTGGGGGCGGTCTCTATTTGTCATGTGGATATGTTTGTGGGGGCGGTCTCTATTTGTCATGTGGATATGTTTGTGGGGGCGGTCTCTATTTGTCATGTGGATATGTTTGTGGGGGCGGTCTCTATTTGTCATGTGGATATGTTTGTAGGGGCGGTCTCTATTTGTCATGTGGATATGTTTGTGGGTGCGGTCTCTATTTGTCATATGTAATAGTATATGGCGACGGTCTCTATTTGTCATGTGGATATGTTTGTGGGGGCGGTCTCTATTTGTCATGTGTATATGTTTGTGGGGGCGGTCTCTATTTGTCATGTGTATATGTTTGTGGAGGCGGTCTCTATTTGTCATGTGTATATGTTTGTGGGGGCGGTCTCTATTTGTCATGTGTATATGATTGTGGGGGCGGTCTCTATTTGTCATGTGTATATGTTTGTGGGGGCTGTCTCTATTTGTCATTTGTATATGTTTGTGGGGGCGGTCTCTATTTGTCATATGTAATAGTATATGGCGACGGTCTCTATTTGTCATGTGTATATGTTTGTGTGGGCGGTCTCTATTTTTAATGTGGATATGTTTGTGGGGGCGGTCTCTATTTGTCATATGTAATAGTATATGGGGACGCTCTCTATTTGTCATGTGTATATGTTTGTGTGGGCGGTCTCTATTTGTCATGTGTATATGTTTGTGGGGGCGGTCTCTATTTGTCATGTGGATATGTTTGTGGGGGCGGTCTCTATTTGTCAGGTGGATATGTTTGTGGGGGCGGTCTCTATTTGTCATGTGTATATGTTTGTGGGGGCGTTCTCTATTTGTCATGTGTATATGTTTGTGGGGGCGGTCTCTATTTGTCATGTGTATATGTTTGTGGGGGCGGTCTCTATTTGTCATGTGGATATGTTTGTGGGGGCGGTCTCTATTTGTCATGTGGATATGTTTGTGGGGGCGGTCTCTATTTGTCATGTGGATATGTTTGTGGGGGCAGTCTCTATTTGTCATGTGTATATGTTTGTGGGGGCGGTCTCTATTTGTCATGTGTATATGTTTGTGGGGGCGGTCTCTATTTGTCATGTGGATATGTTTGTGGGGGCGGTCTCTATTTGTCATGTGGATATGTTTGTGGGGGCGGTCTCTATTTTTCATGTGGATATGTTTGTGGGGGCGGTCTCTATTTGTCATGTGTACATGTTTGTGGGGGTGGTCTCTATTTGTCATGTGTATATGTTTGTGGGGCGGTCTCTATTTGTCATGTGTATATGTTTGTGGGGCCGGTCTCTATTTGTCATGTGGATATGTTTGTGGGGGCGGTCTCTATTTGTCATGTGTATATGTTTGTGGGGGCGGTCTCTATTTGTCAGGTGTATATGTTTGTGGGGGCGGTCTCTATTTGTCATGTGGATATGTTTGTGGGGGCGGTCTCTATTTGTCAGGTGTATATGTTTGTGGGGGCGGTCTCTATTTGTCATGTGGATATGTTTGTGGGGGCGGTCTCTATTTGTCATGTGGATATGTTTGTGGGGGCGGTCTCTATTTGTCATGTGGATATGTTTGTGGGGGCGGTCTCTATTTGTCATGTGGATATGTTTGTAGGGGCGGTCTCTATTTGTCATGTGGATATGTTTGTGGGTGCGGTCTCTATTTGTCATATTTAATAGTATATGGCGACGGTCTCTATTTGTCATGTGGATATGTTTGTGGGGGCGGTCTCTATTTGTCATGTGTATATGTTTGTGGGGGCAGTCTCTATTTGTCATGTGTATATGTTTGTGGAGGCGGTCTCTATTTTTCATGTGTATATGTTTGTGGAGGCGGTCTCTATTTGTCATGTGTATATGATTGTGGGGGCGGTCTCTATTTGTCATGTGTATATGTTTGTGGGGGCTGTCTCTATTTGTCATTTGTATATGTTTGTGGGGGCGGTCTCTATTTGTCATATGTAATAGTATATGGCGACGGTCTCTATTTATCATGTGTATATGTTTGTGTGGGCGGTCTCTATTTTTAATGTGGATATGTTTGTGGGGGCGGTCTCTATTTGTCATATGTAATAGTATATGGGGACGCTCTCTATTTGTCATGTGTATATGTTTGTGTGGGCGGTCTCTATTTGTCATGTGTATATGTTTGTGGGGGCGGTCTCTATTTGTCATGTGGATATGTTTGTGGGGGCGGTCTCTATTTGTCAGGTGGATATGTTTGTGGGGGCGGTCTCTATTTGTCATGTGTATATGTTTGTGGGGGCGTTCTCTATTTGTCATGTGTATATGTTTGTGGGGGCGGTCTCTATTTGTCATGTGTATATGTTTGTGGGGGCGGTCTCTATTTGTCATGTGGATATGTTTGTGGGGGCGGTCTCTATTTGTCATGTGGATATGTTTGTGGGGGCGGTCTCTATTTGTCATGTGGATATGTTTGTGGGGGCAGTCTCTATTTGTCATGTGTATATGTTTGTGGGGGCGGTCTCTATTTGTCATGTGTATATGTTTGTGGGGGCGGTCTCTATTTGTCATGTGGATATGTTTGTGGGGGCGGTCTCTATTTGTCATGTGGATATGTTTGTGGGGGCGGTCTCTATTTTTCATGTGGATATGTTTGTGGGGGCGGTCTCTATTTGTCATGTGTACATGTTTGTGGGGGTGGTCTCTATTTGTCATGTGTATATGTTTGTGGGGCGGTCTCTATTTGTCATGTGTATATGTTTGTGGGGCCGGTCTCTATTTGTCATGTGGATATGTTTGTGGGGGCGGTCTCTATTTGTCATGTGTATATGTTTGTGGGGGCGGTCTCTATTTGTCATGTCTATATGTTTGTGGGGGCGGTCTCTATTTGTCATGTGTAAATGTTTGTGGGGGTGGTCTCTATTTGTCATGTGGATATGTTTGTGGGGGCGGTCTCTATTTGTCATGTGTATTTGTTTGTGGGGGCGGTCTCTATTTGTCATGTGTATATGTTTGTGGGGGCGGTCTCTATTTGTCATGTGGATATGTTTGTGGGGGCGGTCTCTATTTGTCATGTGGATATGTTTGTGGGGGCGGTCTCTATTTGTCATGTGGATATGTTTGTGGGGGCGGTCTCTATTTGTCATGTGTATATGTTTGTGGAGGCGGTCTCTATTTGTCATGTGTATATGTTTGTGGAGGCGGTCTCTGTTTGTCATGTGTAAATGTTTGTGGGGGCGGTCTCTATTTGTCATGTGGATATGTTTGTGGGGGCGGTCTCTATTTGTCATGTGTATATGATTGTGGGGGCGGTCTCTATTTGTCATGTGTATATGTTTGTGGGGGCGGTCTCTATTTGTCATGTGTATATGTTTGTGGGGGCGGTCTCTATTTGTCATGTGTATATGTTTGTGGTTGCGGTCTCTATTTGTCATGTGGATATGAATGTGGGGCGGTCTCTATTTGTCATGTGTATATGTATGTGGGGGCGGTCTCTATTTGTCATGTGTATATGTTTGTGGGGGCGGTCTCTATTTGTCATGTGGATATGTTTGTGGGGCGGTCTCTATTTGTCATGTGTATATGTTTGTGGGGGCTGTCTCTATTTGTCATGTGTATATGTTTGTGGGGGCGGTCTCTATTTGTCATGTGTATATGTTTATGGTTGCGTTCTCTATTTGTCATGTGGATATGAATGTGGGGCGGTCTCTATTTGTCATGTGGATATGTATGTGGGGGCGGTCTCTATTTGTCATGTGTATATGTTTGTGGGGACGGTCTCTATTTGTCATGTGGATATGTTTGTGGGGGCGGTCTCTATTTGTCATGTGGATATGTTTGCGGGGGCGGTCTCTATTTGTCATGTGGATATGTTTGTGGGGGCGGTCTCTATTTGTCATGTGTATATGTTTGTGGGGGCGGTCTCTATTTGTCATGTGTATATGTTTGTGGAGGCGGTCTCTATTTGTCATGTGTATATGTTTGTGGAGGCGGTCTCTATTTGTCATGTGTATATGATTGTGGGGGCGGTCTCTATTTGTCATGTGTATATGTTTGTGGGGGCTGTCTCTATTTGTCATTTGTATATGTTTGTGGGGGCGGTCTCTATTTGTCATATGTAATAGTATATGGCGACGGTCTCTATTTGTCATGTGTATATGTTTGTGGGGGCGGTCTCTATTTTTAATGTGGATATGTTTGTGGGGGCGGTCTCTATTTGTCATATGTAATAGTATATGGGGACGCTCTCTATTTGTCATGTGTATATGTTTGTGTGGGCGGTCTCTATTTGTCATGTGTATATGTTTGTGGGGGCGGTCTCTATTTGTCATGTGGATATGTTTGTGGGGGCGGTCTCTATTTGTCAGGTGGATATGTTTGTGGGGGCGGTCTCTATTTGTCATGTGTATATGTTTGTGGGGGCGTTCTCTATTTGTCATGTGTATATGTTTGTGGGGGCGTCTCTATTTGTCATGTGTATATGTTTGTGGGGGCGGTCTCTATTTGTCATGTGGATATGTTTGTGGGGGCGGTCTCTATTTGTCATGTGGATATGTTTGTGGGGGCGGTCTCTATTTGTCATGTGGATATGTTTGTGGGGGCGGTCTCTATTTGTCATGTGTATATGTTTGTGGGGGCGGTCTCTATTTGTCATGTGTATATGTTTGTGGGGGCGGTCTCTATTTGTCATGTGGATATGTTTGTGGGGGCGGTCTCTATTTGTCATGTGGATATGTTTGTGGGGGCGGTCTCTATTTTTCATGTGGATATGTTTGTGGGGGCGGTCTCTATTTGTCATGTGTACATGTTTGTGGGGGTGGTCTCTATTTGTCATGTGTATATGTTTGTGGGGCGGTCTCTATTTGTCATGTGTATATGTTTGTGGGGCCGGTCTCTATTTGTCATGTGGATATGTTTGTGGGGGCGGTCTCTATTTGTCATGTGTATATGTTTGTGGGGGCGGTCTCTATTTGTCATGTGTATATGTTTGTGGGGGCGTTCTCTATTTGTCATGTGTATATGTTTGTGGGGCGGTCTCTATTTGTCATGTGGATATGTTTGTGGGGGCGGTCTCTATTTGTCATGTGGATATGTTTGTGGGGGGCGGTCTCTATTTGTCATGTGGATATGTTTGTGGGGGCGGTCTCTATTTGTCATGTGTCCATGTTTGTGGGGGCGGTCTCTATTTGTCATGTGTCCATGTTTGTGTGGGTGGTCACTATTTGTCATGTGTATATGTTTGTGGGGGCGGTCTCTATTTGTCATGTGGATATGTTTGTGGGGGCGGTCTCTTTTTGTCATGTGGATATGTTTGTGGGGGCGGTCTCTATTTGTCATGTGGATATGTTTGTGTGGGCGGTCTCTATTTGTCATGTGGATATGTTTGTGGGGGCGGTCTCTTTGTCATGTGGATATGATTGTGGGGTCGTTCTCTATTTGTCATGTGGATATGTTTGTGGGGGCGGTCTCTATTTGTCATGTGTGTTTGTTTGTGGGGGCGGTCTCTATTTGTCATGTGTATATGTTTGTGGGGGCGGTCTCTATTTGTCATGTGGATATGTTTGTGGGGGCGGTCTCTATTTGTCATGTGTATATGTTTGTGGGGGCGGTCTCTATTTGTCATGTGTATATGTTTGTGGGGGCGGTCTCTATTTGTCATGTGTATATGTTTGTGGAGGCGGTCTCTATTTGTCATGTGTATATGTTTGTGGAGGCGGTCTCTATTTGTCATGTGTATATGTTTGTGGGGGCGGTCTCTATTTGTCATGTGTATATGTTTGTGGGGGCGGTCTCTATTTGTCATGTGTATATGTTTGTGGGGGCGTTCTCTATTTGTCATTTGTATATGTTTGTGGGGGCGGTCTCTATTTGTCATGTGTATTTGTTTGTGGGGGCGGTCTCTATTTGTCATGTGGATATGTTTGTGGGGGCAGGCTCTATTTGTCATGTGGATATGTTTGTTGGGGGGTCTCTATTTGTCATGTGTATATGTTTGTGGGGGCGGTCTCTATTTGTCATGTGTATATGTTTGTGGAGGCGGTCTCTATTTGTCATGTGTATATGTTTGTGGGGGCGGTCTCTATTTGTCATGTGTATATGTTTGTGGGGGCGGTCTCTATTTGTCATGTGTATATGATTGTGGGGGCGGTCTCTATTTGTCATGTGTATATGTTTGTGGGGGCTGTCTCTATTTGTCATGTGTATATAATTGTGGGGGCGGTCTCTATTTGTCATGTGTATATGTTTGTGGTTGCGGTCTCTATTTGTCATGTTTATATGTTTGTGGGGGCGGTCTCTATTTGTCATGTGGATATGTTTGTGGGGGCGGTCTCTATTTGTCATGTGGATATGTTTGTGGGGGCGGTCTCTATTTGTCATGTGGATATGTTTGTGGGGGCGGTCTCTATTTGTCATGTGGATATGTTTGTAGGGGCGGTCTCTATTTGTCATGTGGATATGTTTGTGGGGGCGGTCTCTATTTGTCATGTGGATATGTTTGTGGGGGCGGTCTCTATTTGTCATATGTAATAGTATATGGCGACGGTCTCTATTTGTCATGTGGATATGTTTGTGGGGGCGGTCTCTATTTGTCACGTGGATATGTTTGTGGGGGTGGTCTCTATTTGTCATGTGTATATGTTTGTGGGGGTGGTCTCTATTTTTCATTTGTATATGTTTGTGGTTGCGGTCTCTATTTGTCACGTGGATATGTTTGTAGGGGCGGTCTCTATTTGTCATGTGGATATGTTTGTGGGGGCGGTCTCTTTTTGTCATGTGGATATGTTTGTGGGGGTGGTCTCTATTTGTCATGTGGATATGTTTGTGGGGGCGGTCTCTATTTGTCATGTGTATATGTTTGTGGGGGCGGTCTCTATTTGTCATGTGGATATGTTTGTGGGGGCGGTCTCTATTTGTCATGTGGATATGTTTGTGGGGGCGGTCTCTATTTGTCATGTGTATATGTTTGTGGGGGCTGTCTCTATTTGTCATGTGTATTTTTTTGTGGGGGCGGTCTCTATTTGTCATGTGTATATGTTTGTGGGGGTGGTCTCTATTTGTCATGTGGATATGTTTGTGGGGGCGGTCTCTATTTGTCATGTGGATATGTTTGTGGGGGCGGTCTCTATTTGTCATGTGGATATGTTTGTGGGGGCGGTCTCTATTTGTCAGGTGTATATGTTTGTGGGGGCGGTCTCTATTTGTCATGTGGATATGTTTGTGGGGGCGGTCTCTATTTGTCAGGTGTATATGTTTGTGGGGGCGGTCTCTTTTTGTCAGGTGTATATGTTTGTGGGGGCGGTCTCTATTTGTCATGTGGATATGTTTGTGGGGGTGGTCTCTATTTGTCATGTGTATATGTTTGTGGGGTCGGACTCTATTTGTCATGTGGATATGTTTGTGGGGGCGGTCTCTATTTGTCATGTGTATATGTTTGTGGGGGCGGTCTCTATTTGTCATGTGGATATGTTTGTGTGGTCGGTCTCTATTTGTCATGTGTATATGTTTGTGGGCGCGGTCTCTATTTGTCATGTGGATATGATTGTGGGGGCGGTCTCTATTTGTCATGTGGATATGTTTGTGTGGTCGGTCTCTATTTGTCATGTGTATATGTTTGTGGGGGCGGTCTCTATTTGTCATGTGTATATGTTTGTGGGGGCGGTCTCTATTTGTCATGTGTATATGATTGTGGGGTCGGTCTCTATTTGTCAAGTGGATATGTTTGTGGGGTCGGTCTCTATTTGTCATGTGTATATGTTTGTGGGGGCGGTCTCTATTTGTCATGTGTATATGATTGTGTGGGCGGTCTCTATTTGTCATGTGTATATGTTTGTGGGGGCGGTCTCTATTTGTCATGTGGATATGTATGTGGGGGCGGTCTCTATTTGTCATGTGGATATGATTGTGGGGGGGTCTCTATTTGTCATGTGTATATGTTTGTGGGGGCGGTCTCTATTTGTCATGTGTATATGATTGTGGGGTCGGTCTCTATTTGTCATGTGTATATGTTTGTGGGGGCGGTCTCTATTAGTCATATGTAATAGTATATGGGGACGGTCTCTATTTGTCATGTGGATATGTTTGTGGTTGCGGTCTCTATTTGTCATGTGTATATGTTTGTGGGGGCGGTCTCTATTTGTCATGTGTATATGTATGTGGGGGCGGTCTCTATTTGTCATGTGTATATGTTTGTGGGGGCGGTCTCTATTTGTCATGTGTATATGATTGTGTGGGCGGTCTCTATTTGTCATGTGTATATGTTTGTGGGGGCGGTCTCATTTTGTCATGTGGATATGTTTGTGGGGGCGGTCTCTATTTGTCATGTGGATATGTTTGTGGGGGCGGTCTCTATTTGTCATGTGTATATGTTTGTGGGGGCTGTCTTTATTTGTCATGTGGATATGTTTGTGGGGGCGGTCTCTATTTGTCACGTGTATATGTTTGTGGGGGTGGTCTCTATTTGTCATGTGGATATGTTTCTGGGGGCGGTCTCTATTTGTGACGTGGATATGTTTGTGGGGGCGGTCTCTATTTTTCACGTGGATATGTTTGTGGGGGTGGTCTCTATTTGTCATGTGTATATGTTTGTGGGGGTGGTCTCTATTTTTCATTTGTATATGTTTGTGGTTGCGGTCTCTATTTGTCACGTGGATATGTTTGTAGGGGCGGTCTCTATTTGTCATGTGGATATGTTTGTGGGGGCGGTCTCTTTTTGTCATGTGGATATGTTTGTGGGGGCGGTCTCTATTTGTCATGTGTATATGATTGTGGGGTCGGTCTCTATTTGTCATGTGTATATGTTTGTGGGGGCGGTCTCTATTTGTCATGTGTATATGTTTGTGGGGGCGGTCTCTATTTATCATGTGTATATGATTGTGGGGTCGGTCTCTATTTGTCAAGTGGATATGTTTGTGGGGCCGGTCTCTATTTGTCATGTGTATATGTTTGTGGGGCCGGTCTCTATTTGTCATGTGTATATGATTGTGGGGTCGGTCGCTATTTGTCATGTGTATATGTTTGTGGGGGCGGTCTCTATTTGTCATGTGTATATGTTTGTGGGGCCGGTCTCTATTTGGTCTCTATTTGTCATGTGTATATGTTTGTGGGGGCCGGTCTCTATTTGTCATGTGGATATGTTTGTGGGGGGCGGTCTCTATGTGTCATGTGTATATATTTTTGGGGGCGGTCTCTATTTGTCATGTGGATATGTTTGTGGGGGCGGTCTCTATTTGTCAGGTGTTTATGTTTGTGGGGGCGGTCTCTATTTGTCATGTGGATATGTTTGTGGGGGCGGTCTCTATTTGTCAGGTGTATATGTTTGTGGGGGCGGTCTCTTTTTGTCAGGTGTATATGTTTGTGGGGGCGGTCTCTATTTGTCATGTGGATATGTTTGTGGGGGTGGTCTCTATTTGTCATGTGTATATGTTTGTGGGGTCGGACTCTATTTGTCATGTGGATATGTTTGTGGGGGCGGTCTCTATTTGTCATGTGTATATGTTTGTGGGGGCGGTCTCTATTTGTCATGTGGATATGTTTGTGTGGTCGGTCTCTATTTGTCATGTGGATATGATTGTGGGGGCGGTCTCTATTTGTCATGTGGATATGATTGTGGGGGCGGTCTCTATTTGTCATGTGGATATGTTTGTGTGGTCGGTCTCTATTTGTCATGTGTATATGTTTGTGGGCGCGGTCTCTATTTGTCATGTGGATATGATTGTGGGGGCGGTCTCTATTTGTCATGTGGATATGTTTGTGTGGTCGGTCTCTATTTGTCATGTGTATATGTTTGTGGGGGCGGTCTCTATTTGTCATGTGTATATGTTTGTGGGGGCGGGTCTCTATTTGTCATGTGTATATGATTGTGGGGTCGGTCTCTATTTGTCAAGTGGATATGTTTGTGGGGTCGGTCTCTATTTGTCATGTGTATATGTTTGTGGGGGCGGTCTCTATTTGTCATGTGTATATGATTGTGTGGGCGGTCTCTATTTGTCATGTGTATATGTTTGTGGGGGCGGTCTCTATTTGTCATGTGGATATGTTTGTGGGGGGCGGTCTCTATTTGTCATGTGGATATGATTGTGGGGGGGTCTCTATTTTTCATGTGTATATGTTTGTGGGGGCGGTCTCTATTTGTCATGTGTATATGATTGTGGGGTCGGTCTCTATTTGTCATGTGTATATGTTTGTGGGGGCGGTCTCTATTTGTCATGTGTATATGATTGTGTGGGCGGTCTCTATTTGTCATGTGTATATGTTTGTGGGGGCGGTCTCATTTTGTCATGTGGATATGTTTGTGGGGGCGGTCTCTATTTGTCATGTGGATATGTTTGTGGGGGCGGTCTCTATTTGTCATGTGTATATGATTGTGGGGTCGGTCTCTATTTGTCAAGTGGATATGTTTGTGGGGTCGGTCTCTATTTGTCATGTGTATATGTTTGTGGGGGCGGTCTCTATTTGTCATGTGTATATGATTGTGTGGGCGGTCTCTATTTGTCATGTGTATATGTTTGTGGGGGCGGTCTCTATTTGTCATGTGGATATGTTTGTGGGGGGCGGTCTCTATTTGTCATGTGGATATGATTGTGGGGGGGTCTCTATTTGTCATGTGTATATGTTTGTGGGGGCGGTCTCTATTTGTCATGTGTATATGTTTGTGGGGGCGGTCTCTATTTGTCATGTGTATATGTTTGTGGGGGCGGTCTCTATTTGTCATGTGTATATGATTGTGTGGGCGGTCTCTATTTGTCATGTGTATATGTTTGTGGGGGCGGTCTCATTTTGTCATGTGGATATGTTTGTGGGGGCGGTCTCTATTTGTCATGTGGATATGTTTGTGGGGGCGGTCTCTATTTGTCATGTGTATATGTTTGTGGGGGCGGTCTCTATTTGTCACGTGGATATGTTTGTGGGGGCTGTCTTTATTTGTCATGTGGATATGTTTGTGGGGGCGGTCTCTATTTGTCACGTGTATATGTTTGTGGGGGTGGTCTCTATTTGTCATGTGGATATGTTTCTGGGGGCGGTCTCTATTTGTCACGTGGATATGTTTGTAGGGGCGGTCTCTATTTGTCATGTGGATATGTTTGTGGGGGCGGTCTCTTTTTGTCATGTGGATATGTTTGTGGGGGCGGTCTCTATTTGTCATGTGTATATGATTTTGGGGTCGGTCTCTATTTGTCATGTGGATATGTTTGTGTGGTCGGTCTCTATTTGTCATGTGTATATGATTGTGGGGTCGGTCTCTATTTGTCATGTGTATATGTTTGTGGGGGCGGTCTCTATTTGTCATGTGTATATGTTTGTGGGGGCGGGTCTCTATTTATCATGTGTATATGATTGTGGGGTCGGTCTCTATTTGTCAAGTGGATATGTTTGTGGGGCCGGTCTCTATTTGTCATGTGTATATGTTTGTGGGGCCGGTCTCTATTTGTCATGTGTATATGATTGTGGGGTCGGTCTCTATTTGTCATGTGTATATGTTTGTGGGGGCGGTCTCTATTTGTCATGTGTATATGTTTGTGGGGCCGGTCTCTATTTGTCATGTGGATATGTTTGTGGGGGCGGTCTCTATGTGTCATGTGTATATATTTTTGGGGGCGGTCTCTATTTGTCATGTGGATATGATTGTGGGGGCGGTCTCTATTTGTCATGTGTATATGTTTGTGGGGGCGGTCTCTATTTGTCATGTGTATATGTTTGTGGGGGCGGTCTCTATTTGTCATGTGGATATGTTTTTGGGGGCGGTCTCTATTTGTCATGTGTATATGATTTTGGGGTCGGTCTCTATTTGTCATGTGGATATGTTTGTGTGGTCGGTCTCTATTTGTCAGGTGTATATGTTTGTGGGGGCGGTCTCTATTTGTCATGTGGATATGTTTGTGGGGGTGGTCTCTATTTGTCATGTGTATATGTTTGTGGGGTCGGACTCTATTTGTCATGTGGATATGTTTGTGGGGGCGGTCTCTATTTGTCATGTGTATATGTTTGTGGGGGCGGTCTCTATTTGTCATGTGGATATGTTTGTGTGGTCGGTCTCTATTTGTCATGTGTATATGTTTGTGGGCGCGGTCTCTATTTGTCATGTGGATATGATTGTGGGGGCGGTCTCTATTTGTCATGTGGATATGTTTGTGTGGTCGGTCTCTATTTGTCATGTGTATATGTTTGTGGGGGCGGTCTCTATTTGTCATGTGTATATGTTTGTGGGGGGCGGTCTCTATTTGTCATGTGTATATGATTGTGGGGTCGGTCTCTATTTGTCAAGTGGATATGTTTGTGGGGTCGGTCTCTATTTGTCATGTGTATATGTTTGTGGGGGCGGTCTCTATTTGTCATGTGTATATGATTGTGTGGGCGGTCTCTATTTGTCATGTGTATATGTTTGTGGGGGCGGTCTCTATTTGTCATGTGAATATGTTTGTGGGGGGCGGTCTCTATTTGTCATGTGGATATGATTGTGGGGGGGTCTCTATTTGTCATGTGTATATGTTTGTGGGGGCGGTCTCTATTTGTCATGTGTATATGATTGTGGGGTCGGTCTCTATTTGTCATGTGTATATGTTTGTGGGGGCGGTCTCTATTTGTCATATGTAATAGTATATGGGGACGGTCTCTATTTGTCATGTGGATATGTTTGTGGTTGCGGTCTCTATTTGTCATGTGTATATGTTTGTGGGGGCGGTCTCTATTTGTCATGTGTATATGTATGTGGGGGCGGTCTCTATTTGTCATGTGTATATGTTTGTGGGGGCGGTCTCTATTTGTCATGTGGATATGTTTGTGGGGGCGGTCTCTATTTGTCAGGTGTATATGTTTGTGGGGGCGGTCTCTATTTGTCAGGTGTATATGTTTGTGGGGGCGGTCTCTATTTGTCATGTGGATATGTTTGTGGGGGTGGTCTCTATTTGTCATGTGTATATGTTTGTGGGGTCGGACTCTATTTGTCATGTGGATATGTTTGTGGGGGCGGTCTCTATTTGTCATGTGTATATGTTTGTGGGGGCGGTCTCTATTTGTCATGTGGATATGTTTGTGTGGTCGGTCTCTATTTGTCATGTGGATATGATTGTGGGGGCGGTCTCTATTTGTCATGTGGATATGATTGTGGGGGCGGTCTCTATTTGTCATGTGGATATGTTTGTGTGGTCGGTCTCTATTTGTCATGTGTATATGTTTGTGGGCGCGGTCTCTATTTGTCATGTGGATATGATTGTGGGGGCGGTCTCTATTTGTCATGTGGATATGTTTGTGTGGTCGGTCTCTATTTGTCATGTGTATATGTTTGTGGGGGCGGTCTCTATTTGTCATGTGTATATGTTTGTGGGGGCGGTCTCTATTTGTCATGTGTATATGATTGTGGGGTCGGTCTCTATTTGTCAAGTGGATATGTTTGTGGGGTCGGTCTCTATTTGTCATGTGTATATGTTTGTGGGGGCGGGTCTCTATTTGTCATGTGTATATGATTGTGTGGGCGGTCTCTATTTGTCATGTGTATATGTTTGTGGGGGCGGTCTCTATTTGTCATGTGGATATGTTTGTGGGGGGCGGTCTCTATTTGTCATGTGGATATGATTGTGGGGGGGTCTCTATTTTTCATGTGTATATGTTTGTGGGGGCGGTCTCTATTTGTCATGTGTATATGATTGTGGGGTCGGTCTCTATTTGTCATGTGTATATGTTTGTGGGGGCGGTCTCTATTTGTCATATGTAATAGTATATGGGGACGGTCTCTATTTGTCATGTGGATGTTTGTGGTTGCGGTCTCTATTTGTCATGTGTATATGTTTGTGGGGGCGGTCTCTATTTGTCATGTGTATATGTATGTGGGGGCGGTCTCTATTTGTCATGTGTATATGTTTGTGGGGGCGGTCTCTATTTGTCATGTGTATATGATTGTGTGGGCGGTCTCTATTTGTCATGTGTATATGTTTGTGGGGGCGGTCTCATTTTGTCATGTGGATATGTTTGTGGGGGCGGTCTCTATTTGTCATGTGGATATGTTTGTGGGGGCGGTCTCTATTTGTCATGTGTATATGATTGTGGGGTCGGTCTCTATTTGTCAAGTGGATATGTTTGTGGGGTCGGTCTCTATTTGTCATGTGTATATGTTTGTGGGGGCGGTCTCTATTTGTCATGTGTATATGATTGTGTGGGCGGTCTCTATTTGTCATGTGTATATGTTTGTGGGGGCGGTCTCTATTTGTCATGTGGATATGTTTGTGGGGGGCGGTCTCTATTTGTCATGTGGATATGATTGTGGGGGGGTCTCTATTTGTCATGTGTATATGTTTGTGGGGGCGGTCTCTATTTGTCATGTGTATATGTATGTGGGGGCGGTCTCTATTTGTCATGTGTATATGTTTGTGGGGGCGGTCTCTATTTGTCATGTGTATATGATTGTGTGGGCGGTCTCTATTTGTCATGTGTATATGTTTGTGGGGGCGGTCTCATTTTGTCATGTGGATATGTTTGTGGGGGCGGTCTCTATTTGTCATGTGGATATGTTTGTGGGGGCGGTCTCTATTTGTCATGTGTATATGTTTGTAGGGGCGGTCTCTATTTGTCACGTGGATATGTTTGTGGGGGCTGTCTTTATTTGTCATGTGGATATGTTTGTGGGGGCGGTCTCTATTTGTCACGTGTATATGTTTGTGGGGGTGGTCTCTATTTGTCATGTGGATATGTTTCTGGGGGCGGTCTCTATTTGTCACGTGGATATGTTTGTAGGGGCGGTCTCTATTTGTCATGTGGATATGTTTGTGGGGGCGGTCTCTATTTGTCATGTGGATATGTTTGTGGGGGCGGTCTCTATTTGTCATGTGTATATGATTTTGGGGTCGGTCTCTATTTGTCATGTGGATATGTTTGTGTGGTCGGTCTCTATTTGTCATGTGTATATGATTGTGGGGTCGGTCTCTATTTGTCATGTGTATATGTTTGTGGGGGCGGTCTCTATTTGTCATGTGTATATGTTTGTGGGGGCGGTCTCTATTTATCATGTGTATATGATTGTGGGGTCGGTCTCTATTTGTCAAGTGGATATGTTTGTGGGGCCGGTCTCTATTTGTCATGTGTATATGTTTGTGGGGCCGGTCTCTATTTGTCATGTGTATATGATTGTGGGGTCGGTCTCTATTTGTCATGTGTATATGTTTGTGGGGGCGGTCTCTATTTGTCATGTGTATATGTTTGTGGGGCCGGTCTCTATTTGTCATGTGGATATGTTTGTGGGGGCGGTCTCTATGTGTCATGTGTATATATTTTTGGGGGCGGTCTCTATTTGTCATGTGGATATGATTGTGGGGGCGGTCTCTATTTGTCATGTGTATATGTTTGTGGGGGCGGTCTCTATTTGTCATGTGTATATGTTTGTGGGGGCGGTCTCTATTTGTCATGTGGATATGTTTTTGGGGGCGGTCTCTATTTGTCATGTGTATATGATTTTGGGGTCGGTCTCTATTTGTCATGTGGATATGTTTGTGTGGTCGGTCTCTATTTGTCAGGTGTATATGTTTGTGGGGGCGGTCTCTATTTGTCATGTGGATATGTTTGTGGGGGTGGTCTCTATTTGTCATGTGTATATGTTTGTGGGGTCGGACTCTATTTGTCATGTGAATATGTTTGTGGGGGCGGTCTCTATTTGTCATGTGTATATGTTTGTGGGGGCGGTCTCTATTTGTCATGTGGATATGTTTGTGTGGTCGGTCTCTATTTGTCATGTGTATATGTTTGTGGGCGCGGTCTCTATTTGTCATGTGGATATGATTGTGGGGGCGGTCTCTATTTGTCATGTGGATATGTTTGTGTGGTCGGTCTCTATTTGTCATGTGTATATGTTTGTGGGGGCGGTCTCTATTTGTCATGTGTATATGTTTGTGGGGGCGGTCTCTATTTGTCATGTGTATATGTTTGTGGGGGCGGTCTCTATTTGTCATGTGTATATGTTTGTGGGGGCGGTCTCTATTTGTCATGTGTATATGATTGTGGGGTCGGTCTCTATTTGTCAAGTGGATATGTTTGTGGGGTCGGTCTCTATTTGTCATGTGTATATGTTTGTGGGGGCGGTCTCTATTTGTCATGTGTATATGATTGTGTGGGCGGTCTCTATTTGTCATGTGTATATGTTTGTGGGGGCGGTCTCTATTTGTCATGTGGATATGTTTGTGGGGGGCGGTCTCTATTTGTCATGTGGATATGATTGTGGGGGGGTCTCTATTTGTCATGTGTATATGTTTGTGGGGGCGGTCTCTATTTGTCATGTGTATATGATTGTGGGGTCGGTCTCTATTTGTCATGTGTATATGTTTGTGGGGGCGGTCTCTATTTGTCATATGTAATAGTATATGGGGACGGTCTCTATTTGTCATGTGGATATGTTTGTGGTTGCGGTCTCTATTTGTCATGTGTATATGTTTGTGGGGGCGGTCTCTATTTGTCATGTGTATATGTATGTGGGGGCGGTCTCTATTTGTCATGTGTATATGTTTGTGGGGGCGGTCTCTATTTGTCATGTGTATATGATTGTGTGGGCGGTCTCTATTTGTCATGTGTATATGTTTGTGGGGGCGGTCTCATTTTGTCATGTGGATATGTTTGTGGGGGCGGTCTCTATTTGTCATGTGGATATGTTTGTGGGGGCGGTCTCTATTTGTCATGTGTATATGTTTGTAGGGGCGGTCTCTATTTGTCACGTGGATATGTTTGTGGGGGCTGTCTTTATTTGTCATGTGGATATGTTTGTGGGGGCGGTCTCTATTTGTCACGTGTATATGTTTGTGGGGGTGGTCTCTATTTGTCATGTGGATATGTTTCTGGGGGCGGTCTCTATTTGTGACGTGGATATGTTTGTGGGGGCGGTCTCTATTTGTCATGTGTATATGTTTGTGGGCGCGGTCTCTATTTGTCATGTGGATATGATTGTGGGGGCGGTCTCTATTTGTCATGTGGATATGTTTGTGTGGTCGGTCTCTATTTGTCATGTGTATATGTTTGTGGGGGCGGTCTCTATTTGTCATGTGTATATGTTTGTGGGGGCGGTCTCTATTTGTCATGTGTATATGATTGTGGGGTCGGTCTCTATTTGTCAAGTGGATATGTTTGTGGGGTCGGTCTCTATTTGTCATGTGTATATGTTTGTGGGGGCGGTCTCTATTTGTCATGTGTATATGATTGTGTGGGCGGTCTCTATTTGTCATGTGTATATGTTTGTGGGGGCGGTCTCTATTTGTCATGTGGATATGTTTGTGGGGGGCGGTCTCTATTTGTCATGTGGATATGATTGTGGGGGGGTCTCTATTTGTCATGTGTATATGTTTGTGGGGGCGGTCTCTATTTGTCATGTGTATTTGATTGTGGGGTCGGTCTCTATTTGTCATGTGTATATGTTTGTGGGGGCGGTCTCTATTTGTCATATGTAATAGTATATGGGGACGGTCTCTATTTGTCATGTGGATATGTTTGTGGTTGCGGTCTCTATTTGTCATGTGTATATGTTTGTGGGGGCGGTCTCTATTTGTCATGTGTATATGTTTGTGGGGGCGGTCTCTATTTGTCATGTGTATATGTTTGTGGGGGCGGTCTCTATTTGTCATGTGTATATGATTGTGTGGGCGGTCTCTATTTGTCATGTGTATATGTTTGTGGGGGCGGTCTCATTTTGTCATGTGGATATGTTTGTGGGGGCGGTCTCTATTTGTCATGTGGATATGTTTGTGGGGGCGGTCTCTATTTGTCATGTGTATATGTTTGTAGGGGCGGTCTCTATTTGTCACGTGGATATGTTTGTGGGGGCTGTCTTTATTTGTCATGTGGATATGTTTGTGGGGGCGGTCTCTATTTGTCACGTGTATATGTTTGTGGGGGCGGTCTCTATTTGTCATGTGGATATGTTTCTGGGGGCGGTCTCTATTTGTGACGTGGATATGTTTGTGGGGGCGGTCTCTATTTGTCACGTGGATATGTTTGTGGGGGTGGTCTCTATTTGTCATATGTATATGTTTGTGGGGGTGGTCTCTATTTTTCATTTGTATATGTTTGTGGTTGCGGTCTCTATTTGTCACGTGGATATGTTTGTAGGGGCGGTCTCTATTTGTCATGTGGATATGTTTGTGGGGGCGGTCTCTTTTTGTCATGTGGATATGTTTGTGGGGGCGGTCTCTATTTGTCACGTGTATATGATTTTGGGGTCGGTCTCTATTTGTCATGTGGATATGTTTGTGTGGTCGGTCTCTATTTGTCATGTGTATATGATTGTGGGGTCGGTCTCTATTTGTCATGTGTATATGTTTGTGGGGGCGGTCTCTATTTGTCATGTGTATATGTTTGTGGGGGCGGTCTCTATTTATCATGTGTATATGATTGTGGGGTCGGTCTCTATTTGTCAAGTGGATATGTTTGTGGGGCCGGTCTCTATTTGTCATGTGTATATGTTTGTGGGGGCGGTCTCTATTTGTCATGTGTATATGTATGTGGGGGCGGTCTCTATTTGTCATGTGTATATGTTTGTGGGGGCGGTCTCTATTTGTCATGTGTATATGATTGTGTGGGCGGTCTCTATTTGTCATGTGTATATGTTTGTGGGGGCGGTCTCATTTTGTCATGTGGATATGTTTGTGGGGGCGGTCTCTATTTGTCATGTGGATATGTTTGTGGGGGCGGTCTCTATTTGTCATGTGTATATGTTTGTAGGGGCGGTCTCTATTTGTCACGTGGATATGTTTGTGGGGGCTGTCTTTATTTGTCATGTGGATATGTTTGTGGGGGCGGTCTCTATTTGTCACGTGTATATGTTTGTGGGGGTGGTCTCTATTTGTCATGTGGATATGTTTCTGGGGGCGGTCTCTATTTGTGACGTGGATATGTTTGTGGGGGCGGTCTCTATTTGTCACGTGGATATGTTTGTGGGGGTGGTCTCTATTTGTCATATGTATATGTTTGTGGGGGTGGTCTCTATTTTTCATTTGTATATGTTTGTGGTTGCGGTCTCTATTTGTCACGTGGATATGTTTGTAGGGGCGGTCTCTATTTGTCATGTGGATATGTTTGTGGGGGCGGTCTCTTTTTGTCATGTGGATATGTTTGTGGGGGCGGTCTCTATTTGTCATGTGTATATGATTTTGGGGTCGGTCTCTATTTGTCATGTGGATATGTTTGTGTGGTCGGTCTCTATTTGTCATGTGTATATGATTGTGGGGTCGGTCTCTATTTGTCATGTGTATATGTTTGTGGGGGCGGTCTCTATTTGTCATGTGTATATGTTTGTGGGGGCGGTCTCTATTTATCATGTGTATATGATTGTGGGGTCGGTCTCTATTTGTCAAGTGGATATGTTTGTGGGGCCGGTCTCTATTTGTCATGTGTATATGTTTGTGGGGCCGGTCTCTATTTGTCATGTGTATATGATTGTGGGGTCGGTCTCTATTTGTCATTTGTATATGTTTGTGGGGGCGGTCTCTATTTGTCATGTGTATATGTTTGTGGGGCCGGTCTCTATTTGTCATGTGGATATGTTTGTGGGGGCGGTCTCTATGTGTCATGTGTATATATTTTTGGGGGCAGTCTCTATTTGTCATGTGGATATGATTGTGGGGGCGGTCTCTATTTGTCATGTGTATATGTTTGTGGGGGCGGTCTCTATTTGTCATGTGTATATGTTTGTGGGGGCGGTCTCTATTTGTCATGTGGATATGATTGTGGGTGCGGTCTCTATTTGTCATGTGGATATGTTTGTGGTGATGGTCTCTATTTGTCATGTGTATATGTTTGTGGGGGTGGTCTCTATTTGTCATGTGTATATGTTTGTGGGGTCGGACTCTATTTGTCATGTGTATATGTTTGTGGGGGCGGTCTCTATTTGTCATGTGTATATGTTTGTGGGGGCGGTCTCTATTTTTCATGTGGATATGTTTGTGGGGGCGGTCTCTATTTGTCATGTGGATATGATTGTGGGGGGCGGTCTCTATTTGTCATGTGTATATGTTTGTGGGGGCTGTCTCTATTTGTCATGTGGATATGTTTGTGGGGGCGGTCTCTATTTGTCACGTGGATATGTTTGTGGGGGCGGTCTCTATTTGTCACGTGGATATGTTTGTGGGGGGCGGTCTCTATTTGTCATGTGGATATGTTTGTGGGGGCGGTCTCTTTTTGTCATGTGGATATGTTTGTGGGGGCGGTCTCTATTTGTCATGTGTATATGATTGTGGGGTCGGTCTCTATTTGTCATGTGGATATGTTTGTGTGGTCGGTCTCTATTTGTCATGTGTATATGATTGTGGGGTTGGTCTCTATTTGTCATGTGTATATGTTTGTGGGGGCGGTCTCTATTTGTCATGTGTATATGTTTGTGGGGGGCGGTCTCTATTTGTCATGTGTATATGATTGTGGGGTCGGTCTCTATTTGTCAAGTGGATATGTTTGTGGGGCCGGTCTCTATTTGTCATGTGTATATGTTTGTGGGGCCGGTCTCTATTTGTCATGTGTATATGATTGTGGGGTCGGTCTCTATTTGTCATGTGTATATGTTTGTGGGGGCGGTCTCTATTTGTCATGTGTATATGTTTGTGGGGCCGGTCTCTATTTGTCATGTGGATATGTTTGTGGGGGCGGTCTCTATGTGTCATGTGTATATATTTTTGGGGGCGGTCTCTATTTGTCATGTGGATATGATTGTGGGGGCGGTCTCTATTTGTCATGTGTATATGTTTGTGGGGGCGGTCTCTATTTGTCATGTGTATATGTTTGTGGGGGCGGTCTCTATTTGTCATGTGGATATGTTTGTGGGGGCGGTCTCTATTTGTCATGTGGATATGATTGTGGGGGCGGTCTCTATTTGTCATGTGGATATGTTTGTGGTGATGGTCTCTATTTGTCATGTGTATATGTTTGTGGGGGTGGTCTCTATTTGTCATGTGTATATGTTTGTGGGGTCGGACTCTATTTGTCATGTGGATATGTTTGTGGGGGCGGTCTCTATTTGTCATGTGTATATGTTTGTGGGGGCGGTCTCTATTTGTCATGTGGATATGTTTGTGGGGGCGGTCTCTATTTGTCATGTGGATATGATTGTGGGGGCGGTCTCTATTTGTCATGTGTATATGTTTGTGGGGGCTGTCTCTATTTGTCATGTGGATATGTTTGTGGGGGCGGTCTCTATTTGTCACGTGGATATGTTTGTGGGGGCGGTCTCTATTTGTCACGTGGATATGTTTGTGGGGGCGGTCTCTATTTGTCATGTGGATATGTTTGTGGGTGCGGTCTCTATTTGTCATTTGGATATGTTTGTGGGGCGGTCTCTATTTGTCATGTGGATATGATTGTACGGGCGGTCTCTATTTGTCATGTGTATATGTTTGTGGGGTCGGTCTCTATTTGTCATGTGGATATGTTTGTGGGGGCGGTCTCTATTTGTCATGTGGATATGTTTGTGGGGGCGGTCTCTATTTGTCACGTGTATATGTTTGTTGGGGTGGTCTCTATTTGTCATGTGGATCTGTTTCTGGGGGCGGTATCTATTTGTGACATGGATATGTTTGTGGGGGCGGTCTCTATTTGTCACGTGGATATGTTTGTGGGGGTGGTCTCTATTTGTCATGTGTATATGTTTGTGGGGGTGGTCTCTATTTTTCATGTGTATATGTTTGTGGTTGCGGTCTCTATTTGTCATGTGGATATGTTTGTGGGGGTGGTCTCTATTTGTTATGTGGATATGTTTGTGGGAGCGGTCTCTATTTGTCAAGTGTATATGTTTGTGGGGGTGGTCTCTATTTGTCACGTGGATTTGTTTGTGGGGGCGGTCTCTATTTGTCACGTGTATGTGTTTGTGGGGGGCGGTCTCTATTTGTCATGTGGATATGTTTGTGGGGGCGGTCTCTATTTGTCATGTGGATATGTTTGTGGGGGCGGTCTCTATTTGTCATGTGGATATGTTTGTGGGGGTGGTCTCTATTTGTCATGTGGATATGTTTGTGGGGGTGGTCTCTATTTGTCATGTGGATATGTTTGTGGGGGCGGTCTCTATTTGTCATGTGGATATGTTTGTGGGGGTGGTCTCTATTTGTCATGTGGATATGTTTGTGGGAGCGGTCTCTATTTGTCAAGTGTATATTTTTGTGGGGGTGGTCTCTATTTGTCATGTGGTTATGTTTGTGGGGGCGGTCTCTATTTGTCATGTGGATATGTTTGTGGGGGCGGTCTCTATTTGTCATGTGGATATGTTTGTGGGGGTGGTCTCTATTTGTCATGTGGATATGTTTGTGGGGGTGGTCTCTATTTGTCATGTGGATATGTTTGTGGGGGCGGTCTCTATTTGTCATGTGTATATGTTTGTGGGGGGCGGTCTCTATTTGTCATGTGGATATGTTTGTGGGGGCGGTCTCTATTTGTCATGTGGATATATTTGTGGGGGCGGTCTCTATTTGTCATGTGTATATGTTTGTGGGGGCTAACTCTATTTGTCATGTGTATTTTTTTGTGGGGGCGGTCTCTATTTGTTATGTGTACATGTTTGTGGGGGTGGTCTCTATTTGTCATTTGGATATGTTTGTGGGGGCGGTCTCTATTTGTCAGGTGTATATGTTTGTGGGGGCGGTCTCTATTTGTCATGTGGATATGTTTGTGGGGGCGGTCTCTATTTGTCAGGTGTATATGTTTGTGGGGGCGGTCTCTATTTGTCATGTGGATATGTTTGTGGGGCCGGTCTCTATTTGTCATGTGGATATGTTTGTGGGGGCGGTCTCTATGTGTCATGTGTATATGTTTTTGGGGGCGGTCTCTATTTGTCATGTGGATATGATTGTAGGGGCAGTCTCTATTTGTCATGTGTATATGTTTGTGGGGGCGGTCTCTATTTGTCATGTGGATATGTTTGTGGGGGCGGTCTCTATTTGTCATGTGGATATGATTGTGGGGGCGGTCTCTATTTGTCATGTGGATATGTTTGTGGTGATGGTCTCTATTTGTCGTGTATATGTTTGTGGGGGTGGTCTCTATTTGTCATGTGTATATGTTTGTGGGGTCGGACTCTATTTGTCATGTGGATATGTTTGTGGGGGCGGTCTCTATTTGTCATGTTTATATGTTTGTGGGGGCGGTCTCTTTGTCATGTGGATATGTTTGTGGAGGCGGTCTCTATTTGTCATGTGGATATGATTGTGGGGGGCGGTCTCTATTTGTCATGTGGATATGTTTGTGGTGATGGTCTCTATTTGTCATGTGTATATGATTGTGGGGGTGGTCTCTATTTGTCATGTGGATATGTTTGTGGGGGCGGTCTCTATTTGTCATGTGGATATGTTTGTGGTGATGGTCTCTATTTGTCATGTGTATAAGTTTGTGGGGGTGGTCTCTATTTGTCATGTGGATATGTTTGTGGGGGCGGTCTCTATTTGTCATGTGGATATGATTGTGAGGGCGGTCTCTATTTGTCATGTGTATATGTTTGTGGGGGCTGTCTCTATTTGTCATGTGGATATGTTTGTGGGGGCGGTCTCTATTTGTCACGTGGATATGTTTGTGGGGGCGGTCTCTATTTGTCACGTGTATATGTTTGTGGGGGCGGTCTCTATTTGTCATGTGGATATGTTTGTGGGGGCGGTCTCTATTTGTCATGTGGATATGTTTGTGGGGGCGGTCTCTATTTGTCACGTTGATATGTTTGTGGGGGAGGTCTCTATTTGTCACGTGGATATGTTTGTGGGGGCGGTCTCTATTTGTCACGTGGATATGTTTGTGGGGGCTGTCTTTATTTGTCATGTGGATATGTTTGTGGGAGCGGTCTCTATTTGTCACGTGTATATGTTTGTGGGGGCGGTCTCTATTTGTCATGTGGATATGTTTGTGGGGCGGTCTCTATTTGTCATGTGGATATGTTTGTGGGTGCGGTCTCTATTTGTCATGTGGATATGTTTGTGGGGGCGGTCTCTATTTGTCAGGTGTATATGTTTGTGGGGGTGGTCTCTATTTGTCATGTGGATATGTTTGTGTGGGCGGTCTCTATTTGTCATGTGTATATGTTTGTGGGGTCGGACTCTATTTGTCATGTGGATATGTTTGTGGGGGCGGTCTCTATTTGTCATGTGTATATGTTTGTGGGGGCTGTCTCTATTTGTCATGTGGATATGTTTGTGGGGGCGGTCTCTATTTGTCATGTGGATATGATTGTGGGGGCGGTCTCTATTTGTCATGTGTATATGTTTGTGGGGGCTGTCTCTATTTGTCATGTGGATATGTTTGTGGGGGCGGTCTCTATTTGTCACGTGGATATGTTTGTGGGGGCGGTCTCTATTTGTCACGTGGATATGTTTGTGGGGGCGGTCTCTATTTGTCATGTGGATATGTTTGTGGGGGCGGTCTCTTTTTGTCATGTGGATATGTTTGTGGGGGCGGTCTCTATTTGTCATGTGTATATGATTGTGGGGTCGGTCTCTATTTGTCATGTGGATATGTTTGTGTGGTCGGTCTCTATTTGTCATGTGTATATGATTGTGGGGTCGGTCTCTATTTGTCATGTGTATATGTTTGTGGGGGCGGTCTCTATTTGTCATGTGTATATGTTTGTGGGGGCGGTCTCTATTTATCATGTGTATATGATTGTGGGGTCGGTCTCTATTTGTCAAGTGGATATGTTTGTGGGGCCGGTCTCTATTTGTCATGTGTATATGTTTGTGGGGCCGGTCTCTATTTGTCATGTGTATATGATTGTGGGGTCGGTCTCTATTTGTCATGTGTATATGTTTGTGGGGGCGGTCTCTATTTGTCATGTGTATATGTTTGTGGGGTCGGACTCTATTTGTCATGTGGATATGTTTGTGGGGGCGGTCTCTATTTGTCATGTTTATATGTTTGTGGGGGCGGTCTCTATTTGTCATGTGGATATGTTTGTGGAGGCGGTCTCTATTTGTCATGTGGATATGATTGTGGGGGCGGTCTCTATTTGTCATGTGGATATGTTTGTGGTGATGGTCTCTATTTGTCATGTGTATATGTTTGTGGGGGTGGTCTCTATTTGTCATGTGGATATGTTTGTGGGGGCGGTCTCTATTTGTCATGTGGATATGTTTGTGGTGATGGTCTCTATTTGTCATGTGTATATGTTTGTGGGGGTGGTCTCTATTTGTCATGTGGATATGTTTGTGGGGGCGGTCTCTATTTGTCATGTGGATATGATTGTGAGGGCGGTCTCTATTTGTCATGTGTATATGTTTGTGGGGGCTGTCTCTATTTGTCATGTGGATATGTGTGTGGGGGCGGTCTCTATTTGTCACCTTGGATATGTTTGTGGGGGCGGTCTCTATTTGTCACGTGTATATGTTTGTGGGGGCGGTCTCTATTTGTCATGTGGATATGTTTGTGGGGGCGGTCTCTATTTGTCATGTGGATATGTTTGTGGGGGCGGTCTCTATTTGTCACGTGGATATGTTTGTGGGGGAGGTCTCTATTTGTCACGTGGATATGTTTGTGGGGGCGGTCTCTATTTGTCACGTGGATATGTTTGTGGGGGCTGTCTATATTTGTCATGTGGATATGTATGTGGGAGCGGTCTCTATTTGTCACGTGTATATGTTTGTGGGGGCGGTCTCTATTTGTCATGTGGATATGTTTGTGGGGCGGTCTCTATTTGTCATGTGGATATGATTGTAGGGGCAGTCTCTATTTGTCATGTGTATATGTTTGTGGGGGCGGTCTCTATTTGTCATGTGGATATGTTTGTGGGGGCGGTCTCTATTTGTCATGTGGATATGTTTGTGGGGGTGGTCTCTATTTGTCATGTGTATATGTTTGTGGGGGTGGTCTCTATTTGTCATGTGTATATGTTTGTGGGGTCGGACTCTATTTGTCATGTGGATATGTTTGTGGGGGCGGTCTCTATTTGTCATGTTTATATGTTTGTGGGGGCGGTCTCTATTTGTCATGTGGATATGTTTGTGGAGGCGGTCTCTATTTGTCATGTGGATATGATTGTGGGGGCGGTCTCTATTTGTCATGTGGATATGTTTGTGGTGATGGTCTCTATTTGTCATGTGGATATGTTTGTGGGGGTGGTCTCTATTTGTCATGTGGATATGTTTGTGGGGGCGGTCTCTATTTGTCATGTGGATATGTTTGTGGTGATGGTCTCTATTTGTCATGTGTATATGTTTGTGGGGGTGGTCTCTATTTGTCATGTGGATATGTTTGTGGGGGCGGTCTCTATTTGTCATGTGGATATGATTGTGAGGGCGGTCTCTATTTGTCATGTGTATATGTTTGTGGGGGCTGTCTCTATTTGTCATGTGGATATGTGTGTGGGGGCGGTCTCTATTTGTCACCTTGGATATGTTTGTGGGGGCGGTCTCTATTTGTCACGTGTATATGTTTGTGGGGGCGGTCTCTATTTGTCATGTGGATATGTTTGTGGGGGCGGTCTCTATTTGTCATGTGGATATGTTTGTGGGGGCGGTCTCTATTTGTCACGTGGATATGTTTGTGGGGGAGGTCTCTATTTGTCACGTGGATATGTTTGTGGGGGCGGTCTCTATTTGTCACGTGGATATGTTTGTGGGGGCTGTCTTTATTTGTCATGTGGATATGTTTGTGGGAGCGGTCTCTATTTGTCACGTGTATATGTTTGTGGGGGCGGTCTCTATTTGTCATGTGGATATGTTTGTGGGGCGGTCTCTATTTGTCATGTGGATATGTTTGTGGGTGCGGTCTCTATTTGTCATGTGGATATGTTTGTGGGGGCGGTCTCTATTTGTCATATGTATATGTTTGTGGGGGCGGTCTCTATTTGTCATGTGGATATGTTTGTGTGGGCGGTCTCTATTTGCCATGTGTATATGTTTGTGGGGGCGTTCTCTATTTGTCATGTGTATTTTTTTGTGGGGGCGGTCTCTTTGTTATGTGTACATGTTTGTGGGGGTGGTCTCTATTTGTCATGTGGATATGTTTGTGGGGGCGGTCTCTATTTGTCAGGTGTATATGTTTGTGGGGGCGGTCTCTATTTGTCATGTGGATATGTTTGTGGGGGCGGTCTCTATTTGTCAGGTGTATATGTTTGTGGGGGCGGTCTCTATTTGTCATGTGTATATGTTTGTGGGGGCGGTCTCTATTTGTCATGTGTATATGTTTGTGGGGGCGGTCTCTATTTGTCATGTGGATATGTTTGTGGGGGCGGTCTCTATTTGTCATGTGTATATGTTTGTGGGGGCGGTCTCTATTTGTCATGTGTATTTGTTTTTGGGGGTGGTCTCTATTTGTCATGTGTATATATTTTTGGGGGGCGGTCTCTATAAGTTGGTTCTTCTCAATCATTCTGTTTTATTCCCAGTGCGGTTTCTTTAAACGTTATAAGGATCGTGTAGGGGAAGAACAGCCGCCAAATAATGGACCTGTCACTGACGGAGAGGAGACCGCCACCCAAGAGCCCCTGACATCACAACTAGGAGACTGAGAAAGAGAGACCCCCACTGACCGGGTGTAGGTTGGACCCTCTCGTCCTTTAGAGTACACTGTGGCCCTTATCTCGTTATAGAACCCTTGACCAGTAGAAACCTTCCTGCGTCTTCCTTACCAAGAGAAGACATAATCTGGTCTTTATCCCCAAAATACGGATCTTGCCTTTATATAGTGGGGTTCATCCACAGAATATACCCCAAATATATCCTTTATATATTAGGTTCACCCCTAGAATACACCCCGAATCTATCCTTTATATAATGCAGTTAAGCCCCAGAATACACCCTGGTTACTCTGTGTATATAGTGGGGTTCACCCCGGTTACGCTGTGTAAATAACGTGGTTCACCCCTAAAATACACACCAGTTCTGGCCTGTATATAGTGGTTTTCACTCCCAGAATGCACCCTGGTTACTCTGTATATATAGCAGGGTTCACTCCCAGAATGCACCCTGGTTACTCTGTATATATAGCGGGGTTCACTCCCAGAATACACCCTGGTTACTCTGTATACATAGCGGGGTTCACTCCCAGAATACACCCTGGTTACTCTGTGTATATAGCGGGGTTCACTCCCAGAATACACCCTGGTTACTCTGTGCATATAGTGGGGTTCACTCCCAGAATACACCCTGGTTACTCTGTGCATATAGTGGGGTTCACTCCCAGAATACAACCTGGTTACTCTGTGCATATAGCGGGGTTCACTCCCAGAATGCACCCTGGTTACTCTGTATATATAGCGGGGTTCACTCCCAGAATGCACCCTGGTTACTCTGTGCATATAGCGGGGTTCACTCCCAGAATGCACCCTGGTTACTCTGTATATATAGCGGGGTTCACTCCCAGAATGTACCCTGGTTACTCTGTGCATATAGCGGGGTTCACTCCCAGAATGCACCCTGGTTACTCTGTGTACATAGTGGGGTTCACTCCCAGAATACAACCTGGTTACTCTGTGCATATCGTGGGGTTTCTTTATTTGTATTTGTGTCTTTTCTACAAAAATATATAAATAAAATTGTACTGAAAACCCCAAACCAATGTATATAATTCTGTAATAATGTCCATCTTGATTTATTCCACACCGGGAGAGATCGTACAGACGCAAACACTTTTGGAAAAATCTCTCTTTTTAATGGCAATATAAAAATATCGAGGAAGGCTATGGCAAGTCTGGACAAGCTAGTAAAGAGTAAAGATGTATCACAATCAGCAATTGTTCTGTAACAGTGGTAACATACAGATGTGAGAGCTGGGTCATAAGGAAGGATGAGCGCCGGAGAATTGACGCCTTTGACTTGGTGTTGAAGAAAACTGCTTAGAGTTCCTTGGACTGCAAGAAGATCCAATAAATCAGTACTTCAGGAAATCAAGACAAACTGTTCACTGGAAGGTTTGATCACGAGGCCGAAGCTCATATATTTTGGCCATATCATGAGTCAGACATGACTGACTGACTAAACAGCCATAATCAAAATATTAACTAAACTAATGGCTGGTAGATACCAGAACTTATCCATAAAGACCAAATGGGTTTAATTCCTCATAGACCCATTCCTCAAGTGCAAGATAAGATTAGGAAAATGGTCAAGGTGGCTTCAGAACTCAAACAAAAGGAGTTGTGGCACTGAAAAGGCCCGATACGGTGGGATGATCTGATCTATGGAATAACAGGACCCTTTTATAGATCTAATCCAAACTTATTACAAATACCCCTCCATATACCTAGAGCTGTCGGGGGACGAGGGGCACCAATTAAAAAAAGGAGAGGAACGAGACAGGGTTGCCCTCTCTCTCCAATTGTATTTGCATTAGCAATTGAGCCATTAGCGCACATGATTGGGTTACACCCAGACATAAAGGGCCAAAAAACAGGAGAATCAGAGGGAAAATGCAGGCTGTCTGCTGGTGGTCCTCTATGTCTCATCACTAATTTGCATATTATAATTATTTGTGACGCACCAACATATTCCGTATCGCTGTACATTGGGTAAGTTCAAGGCAAAAAACAATAACAGTATTGACACTGTAACGGAACCTATCACTGTTTTACCCTGTTTTATGGTTATTTAATTCTTATGGTTAAAATATGATCACATTGCTATACTGTAGATATGTTGTTTTATGTTCTACAGAATATATTGGCTCAGAATATTACAGCTACTAGGCTAATAGATAATCCTATTACAGAGACTCCTCATAAGATAAGGAAGTCTATTGTATAAAGTGTTTTCATTATGAGACATAGAACAAAGAGAAGTATAATCTGATCAATGTCTGATTGTATCAAAGTTGCCAGGTAGCCTCAAGGAGGTGTGACCCACCTATTGTCTCTCTATGTGTATTGTGTGGCCAAATATGGGGGATGTGTATTGCCTGTGGAAAGAGATGTGTATATATATTTCTGCATAACAAAATAAAGACAGTATTCTTTGACTCCCAATTGAGTGTCGTCCAATATGGGAGGTTGGGGCTTGTGAGACTGCAGTGCTTCTTGGATATTTTACCATATACCAGCGGAGATACTGGACTTCGTGTTCCAACTCCGTTACAAACACGTTACAAAGATGGAGGGCCCTGTATTTGAGCTTAGAATCCGTTGTCCAAAGAGCTTCCCCCAAAGCGCCTCGCAGTATTGAAAACTCGCAAACTTACAATCTAAAGGGTTTGGGTACAGGAGGGTGAGAGAAGCGTTATATGAGTGTTAGGGCGGCAGGGGATAAGCTTCCTCAAACATATGCATTTTTTTGTGAGGTTTTGAAGGATTTGAGGCAGGGGGTCTGGTGGAGCAAGGCAAGGAGTCCCAGAGAATAGGGGCAGCACAAGAGAAGTCTTGAATGAGGGAGTGCGAGGAGGTGATAAGCGTGGTGGTGGATGATTAACCTCCCGTTATGGGTCTCACCTGGTCACCATGACTAACCTCCCATTATAAGTCTCACCTGGTCACCATGACATTGAAGATCTGGTCTGTACAAGATTGTAATGTCCAGGAAACGTTGTCACGCACGGTAACGATATTGCGGGATATATTTCTTTATCTGTTGTCATAGCCAATAATGATTATACTTAGGATTTATATCATGCTGACGGGTCATTTGACCACATGTGGTGGACGTGTGTACGGGCACAGAAGTGTTGGCAGTTTGCAATTCAATTAGTCAACAGGGTCATAGGTGGCAACCTTCAATTAGATTGGACGCCGTGATTACTGATCATAGGGTGGGAAAACACATAGAGATAATCAGATAGTACAATATATATTGTTAGCTACAAAAAATAGAATATCCAGATTCTGGAACAAGAATGTCACCCAAAGCTCAGGTCATAAGGAGAATTAACGGCCATCCCATTATGGGATCAATGACTCATAAAATAACAGATTCAATGGGGAAATTATCTGGTCACCATGGCTAACCTCCCGTTATGGGTCTCAGCTGGCCACCATGACTAACCTCCCGTTATGGGTCTCAGCTGGTCACTATGATTAACCTCCCGTTATGGGTCTCACCTGGCCACCATGACTAACCTCCCATTATGGGTCTCACCTGGTCACCATGACTAACCTCCCATTATGGGTCTCACCTGGTCACTATGATTTTCCTCCCGTTATAAGTCTCACCTGGTCACCATGATTAACCTCCCGTTATGGGTCTCAGCTGGTCACCATAATTAACCTCCCATTATGGGTCTCACCTGGTCACCATGACTAACCTCCTGTTATGGGTCTCACCTGGCCACCATGACTAACCTCCCGTTATGGGTCTCACTTGGTCACCATGACTAACCTTCCATTATGGGTCTCACCTGGTCACTATGATTTTAGTCCCGTTATAAGTCTCACCTGGTCACCATGACTAACCTCCTGTTATGGGTCTCACTTGGTCACCATGACTAACCTCCCATTATGGGTCTCACCTGGTCACCATGATTAACCTCCCGTTATGGGTCTCACTTGGTCACCATGAATAACCTCCCGTTATGGGTCTCACCTGGTCACTATGACTAACCTCCCATTATGGGTCTCACCTGGTCACCATGACTAACATCCCGTTATGGGTCTCACCTGGCCACCATGAATAACCTCCCGTTATGGGTCTCACCTGGTCACCTCACCTCCCAGAATAAAGAATTAAAATAAAATAAAAAAATCTAATAAAAATCTGAACAGTGAGAAAATCCTGTAAACCATCGGCATTGTGGGAGGAGCAGAACAGACAAATATGAGGCGCCTCGGAGTGTTCTTCTTATGGACCCTGAAAAGGTGTTGTAGTTTCATTAGGATCCAACCGAGTCATGAAGAAGACCATCTTATTGCAAGTCCAGGTATCAAGATTCAAAAGTGTTTGTCAGTGACCTTGTTGTGTAACCTCTAACCTCTTGTCCAAAGAACCGTTAAGTCCTCGGGACCTTCACCACCAATAGTAATTCCCCAGATAGGCCTGGAGCTAACAAGCCCACTCTTTTGTTTGACCTTTGAGGTAAATCCCCAGATAGCCCCGGTCTGCTAAACAGCGTCATGCCCCATAGTGCTAACCTCAGCTCATTGGATGGGATGACCCGATTGGTGTACACAAGATTTGATGTTTTTCACTTAACTTCTTGTTTTAATTTGTTAATTTATGTAAAAGATTGTTTTCAGTCTATAAGAACAGATTACACGCCCTTATTGTATCCGTCCTGAGAAGTTGCTCGTCTGTAACCGTGTGTAATAACAGCCGATTCATGTATTGCGCCACTAACCTCCATACGTAATATGTGATGTAAGAATAAAGTATAACCGAGCGCCGCGTCAGTGCAGGGGCTGCCGTTCTGGCTGAAATTTATATATAAAGGAACTTTTCACATTTGGAACCAGATATTTGTAACAATTAGACACTATCTCATTTGCATATTAAGACAGGAGTCACCTGTGAACCCCAATGTGCCCAATGTGTTCCCCAATGTGCCCAATGTGAACCCCAATTTGCCCAATGTGTACCCCAATGTGTCCAATGTGAACCCCAATGTGCCCAATGTGTACCCCAATGTGTCCAATGTGAACCCCAATGTGCCCAATGTGTACCCCAATGTGCCCATTGTGAACCCCAATGTGCTCAATGTGTGCCCCAATGTGTCCCCAAATGTGTACCCCAATGTGCCCAATGTGTACCCCAATGTGAATCTGCATATGTTTCTGGGTTATATGTGGAGGAGCAGATCATGATGTGAAGGTCAAGAGGTGAAAAGGTCATGTATGACATATAAAGCAGGAAAAATAAAATATTACAAAGAATGGTAATAATCACTGATTTGTATAAAAATGTTTATTCAGGATACAAACAATCCCAAAGTGATATAGACGAGTCGCGGAATGATCAGCGTAATGATGGAACGAGTATAATTATGGGACAAAATGACATAAATAATAGTAGATTATGTTGGTGATGTTTAGTTGTTCAGTTGTGTCTGACTCTCCATGACCCTATGGACAGCAGCACATCAAACATGTCTGTTAGCCCAATGTGTGGTGGACGCAGCTTACTAGAGGCGAGATTAGCTACATAGAGTGACACGGCAAGAGAGAAACAGCCTGATGAGGTGGACAGAGAAGAGACGAGGAGAGGACAGTCATGGAGAAGGAGAGGCGAGGAGAGGCGAGGAGAGGTGAGGAGAGGTGGGGGAGGTGAGGTGAGGTGAGGAGAGTCATGGAGAAGGAGAGGAGAGGCGCGGAGAGGCGAGGAGAGGTGAGGAGAGGTGAGGAAAGGTGAGGAGAGGTGGGGGAGGTGAGGTGAGGAGAGTCATGGAGAAGGAGAGGTGAGGCAAGGAGAGGCGAAGAGAGGTGAGGAGAGGAGAGGTGAGGAGAGGTGGGGGAGGTGAGGTGAGGTGAGGAGAGTCATGGAGAAGGAGAGGAGAGGAGAGGCGAGGAGAGGTGAGGAGAGGTGAGGAGTGGGGAGGTGAGGAGAGGAGAGGTGAGGAGAGGTGAGGAGAGGTGGGGGAGGTGAGGTGAGGAGAGTCATGGAGAAGGAGAGGTGAGGAGAGTCATGGAGAAGGAGAGGTGAGGCAAGGAGAGGCGAGGAGAGGTGGGGGAGGTGAGGCAAGGAGAAGGAGAGGTGAGGCGAGGAGAGGTGGGGGAGGTGAGGCAAGGAGAAGGAGAGGTGAGGCGACAAGAGGTGGGGGAGGTGAGGCAAGGAGAAGGAGAGGTGAGGCAAAGAGAGGCAAGGAGAGGCGGAGAAAGGCGAGGATAGGCGAGGAGAGGTGAGCAGAAGGAGAGGTGGGGGGTGAGGAGAGACAAGGAGATGAGAGGCAAGGAGAGGTGAGGTGGGGGAGGTGAGGAGAGGCAAGGAGAGGAGAGCTGGGGGAGGTGAGGAGAGAAAGGGAGAGGAGAGGTGGGGGGTGAGGAGAGACAAGTATAGTATAACAGTATTAACACTGTAACGGAACCCATAACTGTTTTACCCTGTTTTATGGTTATTTAATTCTTATGGTTAAAATATGACCACATTGCTATACTGTAGATATGTTGTTTTATGTTCTACAGAATATATTGGCTCTGAATATTACAGCTACTAGGCTAATAGATAATCCTATTACAGAGACTCCTCATAAGATAAGGAAGTCTATTGTATAAAGTGTTTTCATTATGAGACATAGAACAAAGAGAAGTATAATCTGATCAATGTCTGATTGTATCAAAGTAGCCAGGTAGCCTCCGGGGGGCATGACCACACCTATTGTCTCTCTATGTGTATTGTGTGGCCAAATATGGGGGATGTGTATTGCCTGTGGAAAGAGATGTGTATATATATTTCTGCATAACAAAATAAAGACAGTATTCTTTGACTCCCAATTGAGTGTCGTCCAATATGGGAGGTTGGGGCTTGTGAGACTGCAGTGCTTCTTGGATATTTTACCGTATACCAGCGGAGATACTGGACTTCGTGTTCCAACTCCGTTACAAACACGTTACAAAGAGGGAGGGCCCTGTATTTGAGCTTAGAATCCGCTGTCCAAAGAGCTTCCCCCAAAGCGCCGTGCAGTATTGAAAACTCGCAAACTTACAATCTAAAGGGTTTGGGTACAGGAGGGTGAGAGAAGCGTTATATGAGTGTTAGGGCGGCAGTGGATAAGCTTCCTCAAACATATGCATTTTTTAGTGAGGTTTTGAAGGATTTGAGGCAGGGGGTCTGGTGGAGCAAGGCAAGGAGTCCCAGAGAATAGGGGCAGCACAAGAGAAGTCTTGAATGAGGGAGTGCGAGGAGGTGATAAGCGTGGTGGTGGATGATTAACCTCCCGTTATGGGTCTCACCTGGTCACCATGACTAACCTCCCATTATAAGTCTCACCTGGTCACCATGACATTGAAGATCTGGTCTGTACAAGATTGTAATGTCCAGGAAACGTTGTCACGCACTGTAACGATATTGCGGGATATATTTCTTTATCTGTTGTCATAGCCAATAATGATTATACTTAGGATTTATATCATGCTGACGGGTCATTTGACCACATGTGGTGGACGTGTATACGGGCACAGAAGTGTTGGCAGTTTGCAATTCAATTAGTCAACAGGGTCATAGGTGGCAACCTTCAATTAGATTGGACGCCGTGATTACTGATCATAGGGTGGGAAAACACATAGAGATAATCAGATAGTACAATATATATTGTTCGCTACAAAAAATAGAATATCCAGATTCTGGAACAAGAATGTCACCCAAAGCTCAGGTCATAAGGAGAATTAACGGCCATCCCATTATGGGATCAATGACTCATAAAATAACAGATTCAATGGGGAAATTATCTGGTCACCATGGCTAACCTCCCGTTATGGGTCTCAGCTGGCCACCATGACTAACCTCCCGTTATGGGTCTCAGCTGGTCACTATGATTAACCTCCCGTTATGGGTCTCACCTGGCCACCATGACTAACCTCCCGTTATGGGTCTCACCTGGTCACCATGACTAACCTCCCATTATGGGTCTCACCTGGTCACTATGATTTTCCTCCCGTTATGGGTCTCACTTGGTCACCATGAATAACCTCCCGTTATGGGTCTCACCTGGTCACCATGATTAACCTCCCGTTATGGGTCTCAGCTGGTCACCATGACTAACCTCCCATTATGGGTCTCACCTGGTCACCATGATTAACCTCCCGTTATGGGTCTCACTTGGTCACCATGAATAACCTCCCGTTATGGGTCTCACCTGGTCACCATGACTAACATCCCGTTATGGGTCTCACCTGGCCACCATGACTAACCTCCCGTTATGGGTCTCAGCTGGTCACCTCACCTCCCGGAATGAAGAATTAAAATAAAATAAAAAAATCTAATAAAAATCTGAACAGTGAGAAAATCCTGTAAACCATCGGCATTGTGGGAGGAGCAGAACAGACAAATATGAGGCGCCTTGGAGTGTTCTTCTTATGGACCATGAAAAGGTGTTGTAGTTTCATTAAGATCCAACCGAGTCATGAAGAAGACCATCTTATTGCAAGTCCAGGTATCAAGATTCAACAGTGTTTGTCAGTGACCTTGTTGTGTAACCTCTAACCTCTTGTCCAAAGAACCGTTAAGTCCTCGGGACCTTCACCCCCAATAGTAAATCCCCAGATAGGCCTGGAGCTAACAAGCCCACTCTTTTGTTTGACCTTTGAGGTAAATCCCCAGATAGCCCCGGTCTGCTAAACAGCGTCATGCCCCATAGTACTAACCTCAGCTCATTGGATGGGATGACCCGATTGGTGTACACAAGATTTGATGTTTTTCACTTAACTTCTTGTTTTAATTTGTTAATTTATGTAAATGATTGTTTTCAGTCTATAAGAACAGATTACACGCCCTTATAGTATCCGTCCTGAGAAGTTGCTCATCTGTAACCCTGTGTAATAACAGCCGATTCATGTATTGCGCCACTAACCTCCATACGTAATATGTCATGTAAGAATAAAGTATAACCGAGCGCCGCGTCAGTGCAGGGGCTGCCGTTCTGGCTGAAATTTATATATAAATGAACTTTTCACATTTGGAACCAGATATTTGTAACAATTAGACACTATCTCATTTGCATATTAAGACAGGAGTCACCTGTGAACCCCAATGTGCCCAATGTGTACCCCAATGTGTCCAATGTGAACCCCAATGTGCCTAATGTGTACCCCAATGTGTCCAATGTGAACCCCAATGTGAACCCCAATGTGCCCAATGTGTACCCCAATGTGTCCAATGTGAACCCCAATGTGCCCAATGTGTACCCCAATGTGTCCAATGTGAACCCCAATGTGCCCAATGTGTACCCCAATGTGCCCATTGTGAACCTCAATGTGCTCAATGTGTGCCCCAATGTGTCCCCAAATGTGTACCCCAATGTGCCCAATGTGTACCCCAATGTGAATCTGCATATGTTTCTGGGTTATATGTGGAGGAGCAGATCATGATGTGAAGGTCAAGAGGAGAAAAGGTCATGTATGACATATAAAGCAGGAAAAATAAAATATTACAAAGAATGGTAATAATCACTGATTTGTATAAAAATGTTTATTCAGGATACAAACAATCCCAAAGTGATATAGACGAGTCGCGGAATGATCAGCGTAATGATGAACGAGTATAATTATGGGACAAAATGACATAAATAATAGTAGATTATGTTGTGGTGATGTTTAGTTGTTCAGTTGTGTCTGACTCTCCATGACCCTATGGACAGCAGCACATCAAACATGTCTGTTAGCCCAATGTGTGGTGGACGCGGCTTACTAGAGGCGAGATTAGCTACATAGAGTGACACGGCAAGAGAGAAACAGCCTGATGAGGTGGACAGAGAAGAGACGAGGAGAGGACAGTCATGGAGAAGGAGAGGCGAGGAGAGGCGAGGAGAGGTGAGGAGAGGTGGGGGAGGTGAGGTGAGGTGAGGAGAGTCATGGAGAAGGAGAGGAGAGGCGCGGAGAGGCGAGGAGAGGTGAGGAGAGGTGAGGAAAGGTGAGGAGAGGTGGGGGAGGTGAGGTGAGGAGAGTCATGGAGAAGGAGAGGTGAGGCAAGGAGAGGCGAAGAGAGGTGAGGAGAGGAGAAGTGAGGAGAGGTGGGGGAGGTGAGGTGAGGTGAGGAGAGTCATGGAGAAGGAGAGGAGAGGAGAGGCGAGGAGAGGTGAGGAGAGGTGAGGAGTGGGGAGGTGAGGAGAGGAGAGGTGAGGAGAGGTGAGGAGAGGTGGGGGAGGTGAGGTGAGGAGAGTCATGGAGAAGGAGAGGTGAGGAGAGTCATGGAGAAGGAGAGGTGAGGCAAGGAGAGGCGAGGAGAGGTGGGGGAGGTGAGGCAAGGAGAAGGAGAGGTGAGGCGAGGAGAGGTGGGGGAGGTGAGGCAAGGAGAAGGAGAGGTGAGGCGACAAGAGGTGGGGGAGGTGAGGCAAGGAGAAGGAGAGGTGAGGCAAAGAGAGGCAAGGAGAGGCGGAGAAAGGCGAGGATAGGCGAGGAGAGGTGAGCAGAAGGAGAGGTGGGGGGTGAGGAGAGACAAGGAGATGAGAGGCAAGGAGAGGTGAGGTGGGGGAGGTGAGGAGAGGCAAGGAGAGGAGAGCTGGGGGAGGTGAGGAGAGAAAGGGAGAGGAGAGGTGGGGGGTGAGGAGAGACAAGTATAGTATAACAGTATTAACACTGTAACGGAACCCATAACTGTTTTACCCTGTTTTATGGTTATTTAATTCTTATGGTTAAAATATGACCACATTGCTATACTGTAGATATGTTGTTTTATGTTCTACAGAATATATTGGCTCTGAATATTACAGCTACTAGGCTAATAGATAATCCTATTACAGAGACTCCTCATAAGATAAGGAAGTCTATTGTATAAAGTGTTTTCATTATGAGACATAGAACAAAGAGAAGTATAATCTGATCAATGTCTGATTGTATCAAAGTAGCCAGGTAGCCTCCGGGGGGCATGACCACACCTATTGTCTCTCTATGTGTATTGTGTGGCCAAATATGGGGGATGTGTATTGCCTGTGGAAAGAGATGTGTATATATATTTCTGCATAACAAAATAAAGACAGTATTCTTTGACTCCCAATTGAGTGTCGTCCAATATGGGAGGTTGGGGCTTGTGAGACTGCAGTGCTTCTTGGATATTTTACCGTATACCAGCGGAGATACTGGACTTCGTGTTCCAACTCCGTTACAAACACGTTACAAAGAGGGAGGGCCCTGTATTTGAGCTTAGAATCCGCTGTCCAAAGAGCTTCCCCCAAAGCGCCGTGCAGTATTGAAAACTCGCAAACTTACAATCTAAAGGGTTTGGGTACAGGAGGGTGAGAGAAGCGTTATATGAGTGTTAGGGCAGCAGTGGATAAGCTTCCTCAAACATATGCATTTTTTAGTGAGGTTTTGAAGGATTTGAGGCAGGGGGTCTGGTGGAGCAAGGCAAGGAGTCCCAGAGAATAGGGGCAGCACAAGAGAAGTCTTGAATGAGGGAGTGCGAGGAGGTGATAAGCGTGGTGGTGGATGATTAACCTCCCGTTATGGGTCTCACCTGGTCACCATGACTAACCTCCCATTATAAGTCTCACCTGGTCACCATGACATTGAAGATCTGGTCTGTACAAGATTGTAATGTCCAGGAAACGTTGTCACGCACTGTAACGATATTGCGGGATATATTTCTTTATCTGTTGTCATAGCCAATAATGATTATACTTAGGATTTATATCATGCTGACGGGTCATTTGACCACATGTGGTGGACGTGTATACGGGCACAGAAGTGTTGGCAGTTTGCAATTCAATTAGTCAACAGGGTCATAGGTGGCAACCTTCAATTAGATTGGACGCCGTGATTACTGATCATAGGGTGGGAAAACACATAGAGATAATCAGATAGTACAATATATATTGTTCGCTACAAAAAATAGAATATCCAGATTCTGGAACAAGAATGTCACCCAAAGCTCAGGTCATAAGGAGAATTAACGGCCATCCCATTATGGGATCAATGACTCATAAAATAACAGATTCAATGGGGAAATTATCTGGTCACCATGGCTAACCTCCCGTTATGGGTCTCAGCTGGCCACCATGACTAACCTCCCGTTATGGGTCTCAGCTGGTCACTATGATTAACCTCCCGTTATGGGTCTCACCTGGCCACCATGACTAACCTCCCGTTATGGGTCTCACCTGGTCACCATGACTAACCTCCCATTATGGGTCTCACCTGGTCACTATGATTTTCCTCCCGTTATAAGTCTCACCTGGTCACCATGATTAACCTCCCGTTATAGGTCTCAGCTGGTCACCATGACTAACCTCCCATTATGGGTCTCACCTGGTCACCATGATTAACCTCCCGTTATGGGTCTCACTTGGTCACCATGAATAACCTCCCGTTATGGGTCTCACCTGGTCACCATGACTAACATCCCGTTATGGGTCTCACCTGGCCACCATGACTAACCTCCCGTTATGGGTCTCAGCTGGTCACCTCACCTCCCGGAATGAAGAATTAAAATAAAATAAAAAAATCTAATAAAAATCTGAACAGTGAGAAAATCCTGTAAACCATCGGCATTGTGGGAGGAGCAGAACAGACAAATATGAGGCGCCTTGGAGTGTTCTTCTTATGGACCATGAAAAGGTGTTGTAGTTTCATTAAGATCCAACCGAGTCATGAAGAAGACCATCTTATTGCAAGTCCAGGTATCAAGATTCAACAGTGTTTGTCAGTGACCTTGTTGTGTAACCTCTAACCTCTTGTCCAAAGAACCGTTAAGTCCTCGGGACCTTCACCCCCAATAGTAAATCCCCAGATAGGCCTGGAGCTAACAAGCCCACTCTTTTGTTTGACCTTTGAGGTAAATCCCCAGATAGCCCCGGTCTGCTAAACAGCGTCATGCCCCATAGTACTAACCTCAGCTCATTGGATGGGATGACCCGATTGGTGTACACAAGATTTGATGTTTTTCACTTAACTTCTTGTTTTAATTTGTTAATTTATGTAAATGATTGTTTTCAGTCTATAAGAACAGATTACACGCCCTTATAGTATCCGTCCTGAGAAGTTGCTCATCTGTAACCCTGTGTAATAACAGCCGATTCATGTATTGCGCCACTAACCTCCATACGTAATATGTCATGTAAGAATAAAGTATAACCGAGCGCAGCGTCAGTGCAGGGGCTGCCGTTCTGGCTGAAATTTATATATAAATGAACTTTTCACATTTGGAACCAGATATTTGTAACAATTAGACACTATCTCATTTGCATATTAAGACAGGAGTCCCCTGTGAACCCCAATGTGCCCAATGTGTACCCCAATGTGTCCAATGTGAACCCCAATGTGCCTAATGTGTACCCCAATGTGTCCAATGTGAACCCCAATGTGAACCCCAATGTGCCCAATGTGTACCACAATGTGTCCAATGTGAACCCCAATGTGCCCAATGTGTACCCCAATGTGTCCAATGTGAACCCCAATGTGCCCAATGTGTACCCCAATGTGCCCATTGTGAACCTCAATGTGCTCAATGTGTGCCCCAATGTGTCCCCAAATGTGTACCCCAATGTGCCCAATGTGTACCCCAATGTGAATCTGCATATGTTTCTGGGTTATATGTGGAGGAGCAGATCATGATGTGAAGGTCAAGAGGAGAAAAGGTCATGTATGACATATAAAGCAGGAAAAATAAAATATTACAAAGAATGGTAATAATCACTGATTTGTATAAAAATGTTTATTCAGGATACAAACAATCCCAAAGTGATATAGACGAGTCGCGGAATGATCAGCGTAATGATGAACGAGTATAATTATGGGACAAAATGACATAAATAATAGTAGATTATGTTGTGGTGATGTTTAGTTGTTCAGTTGTGTCTGACTCTCCATGACCCTATGGACAGCAGCACATCAAACATGTCTGTTAGCCCAATGTGTGGTGGACGCGGCTTACTAGAGGCGAGATTAGCTACATAGAGTGAGACGGCAAGAGGTCATGGAGGCAATAGGGAGAGAAACAGCCTGATGAGGTGGACAGAGAAGAGACGAGGAGAGGACAGTCATGGAGAAGGAGAGGCGAGGAGAGGTAAGGAGAGGTGAGGAGAGGTGGGGGAGGTGAGGTGAGGTGAGGAGAGTCATGGAGAAGGAGAGGAGAGGCGCGGAGAGGCGAGGAGAGGTGAGGAAAGGTGAGGAGAGGTGAGGGAGGTGAGGTGAGGAGAGTCATAGAGAAGGAGAGGTGAGGAGAGTCATGGAGAAGGAGAGGTGAGGCAAGGAGAGGCGAAGAGAGGTGAGGAGAGGAGAGGTGAGGAGAGGTGGGGGAGGTGAGGTGAGGTGAGGAGAGTCATGGAGAAGGAGAGGAGAGGCGCGGAGAGGAGAGGAGAGGTGAGGAGAGGTGAGGAGTGGAGAGGTGAGGAGAGGTGAGGAGAGGTGGGGGAGGTGAGGTGAGGAGAGTCATGGAGAAGGAGAGGTGAGGAGAGTCATGGAGAAGGAGAGGTGAGGCAAGGAGAGGTGGGGAAGGTGAGGCAAGGAGAAGGAGAGGTGAGGCGAGGAGAGGTGGGGGAGGTGAGGCAAAGAGAAGGAGAGGTGAGGCGACAAGAGGTGGGGGAGGTGAGGCAAGGAGAAGGAGAGGTGAGGCAAAGAGAGGCAAGGAGAGGCGGAGAAAGGTGAGGATAGGCGAGGAGAGGTGAGCAGAAGGAGAGGTGGGGGGTGAGGAGAGACAAGGAGATGAGAGGCAAGGAGAGGTGAGGTGGGGGAGGTGAGGAGAGGCAAGGAGAGGAGAGCTGGGGGAGGTGAGGAGAGAAAGGGAGAGGAGAGGTGGGGGGTGAGGAGAGACAAGGAGAGGAGAGGCAAGGAGAGGAAAGCTGGGGGAGGTGAGGAGAGGCAAGGAGAGGAGAGGCAAGGAGAGGAGAGGTGGGGGAGGTGAGGAGAGACAAGGAAAGGAGAGGCAAGGAGAGGAGAGGTGGGGGAGGTGAGGAGAGACAAGGAAAGGAGAGGCAAGGAGATACAAGGAGAGGAGAGGTGGGGGGTGAGGAGAGACAAGGAGAGGAGAGGCAAGGAGAGGAGAGCTGGGGGAGGTGAGGAGAGGCAAGGAGAGGACAGGTGAGGAGAGCTGGGGGAGGTGAGGAGAGACAAGGAGAGGAGAGGCAAGGTGAGGAGAGGTGGGGGAGGTGAGGAGAGACAAGGAGAGGAGAGGTGGGGGAGGTGAGGAGAGACAAGGAGAGGTAAGCAAGGTGGGGGAGGTGAGGAGAGGCAAGGAGAGGAGAGGCAAGGAGAGGAGAGGTGGGAGAGGTGAGGAGAGACAAGGAGAGGAGAGGCAAGGAGAGGCAAGGAGAGGAGAGGTGGGGGAGATGAGGAGAGGCAATGAGAGTTGAGGCAAGGAGAGGAGAGGTGGCGGGTGAGGAGAGACAAGGAGAGGAGAGGCAAGGAAAGGAGAGGTGGGGAGGTGAGGAGAGGCAAGGAGAGGAGAGGTGGGGGATGAGGAGAGACAAAGAGAGGAGAGGCAAGGAGAGGTGGGGGTGGTGAGTAGAGGCAAGGAGAGGAGAGGCAAGGTGAGGAGAGGTGGGGGAGGTGAGGAGACGCAAGGAGAGGAGAGGCAAGGAGAGGAGAGGTGGGGGAGGTGAGGAGAGACAAGGAGAGTTGAGGCAAGGAGAGAAGAGGTGGGGGGTGAGGAGAGACAAGGAGAGGAGAGGTGCGGGAGGTGAGGAGAGGCAAGGAGAGGAGAGGCAAGGTGAGGAGAGGTGGGGGGGGTGAGGAGAGGCAAGGAGAGGAGATGTGGGGGAGGTGAGGAGAGGCAAGGAGAGGAGAGGCAAGGTGAGGAGAGGTGGGGGAAGTGAGGAGAGGAGAGGCAAGGAGAGGAGAGGCAAGGATAGGAGAGGTGGGGAGGTGAGGAGAGGCAAGGAGAGGATATGTGGGGGAGGTGAGGAGAGGCAAGGTGAGGAGAGGTGGGGGAGGTGAGGAGAGGCAAGGAGAGGAGAGGTGGGGGAGGTGAGGAGAGAGAGGAGAGGCAAGGAGAGGAGAGGCAAGGTGAGGAGAGGCAAGGAAAGGCGAGGAGAGGTGAGGTGGGGGAGGTGAGGAGAGACAAGGAGAAGGAGAGGTGAGGCAAAGAGAGGCAAGGAGAGATGAGGAGAGGTGAGGAGAGGGAAGGAGAGGAGAGGAGGAGAGAGAGAAGGCGATGATAGGCAAGGTGAGGAGTGGTGAGGAGAGACAAGGAGAGGATAGGCAAGATGAGGCCAGGAGAGGCAAGGAGAGGTGAGGAGAGGTGGGGAGGTGAGGTGAGGAGAGAGAAGGAGAGGTGAAGGGAGGAGAGGCAAGGGGAGCTGAGGAGAATCAAGGAGAGGTGAGGCGGGGGAAGGAGAGGAGAGGGGGAGGTGAGGAGTGGCAAGGGGAGGCGAGAAGATGTGGGGGAGGCAAGGAGAGGAGAGGTGGGGGGAGGTGAGAAGAGGTAGGGGAGGTGGGGGAGGTGAGGAGAGGCAAGGAGAGGAGAGGCAAGGTGAGGAGAGGTGGGGGGAAATGAGAAGAGTAAAGGAGAGGAGATGAGAGTAAGGCAAAGAGAATCAAGGACAGGTGAGGAGAGGTGAGGAGAGGAGAGGTGGTGGGAGGTGAGGAGAGGCAAAGAGAGGAGAGGTGAGGAGAGGCGAGGATGAGAGGCGAGGAGAGGAGAAGAGAGGCAAGGAGAGTAGAGGTGAGGAGAGGCGTGGAGGGGCAAGGGGAGGAGAGGAGAGATGATGAGAGGTGAGGGGAGGCTAGGAGAGGAGAGGCGAGGAGAAGGAGAGGTGAGGAGAGGCGAGGCTTAGGTTTGACGATTGTATTCAAGACATGGACATAAATATCAGGAAACTGAGAAGAAGAAGAGAGGAGAAGAGAGGAGAAGAGAAGATGGAGGGGAGGGCAGGAACATTCTATATAAGTGGCAAACAATAAAAGATGCTAAAGACAAAAGGTACAATAACAGCAGCAAAGGAGGGGAGGGCTAAGAAAACAACAAAAAAATAAATAAAAAAATTAAAATGTATATAAAAATAATAAAAAAATAAGCCTTACAGGGAGGTATCAGAAAGGATCACACCAATAAAAACAGGAAACATATACGCAAGAGTCCGACCAAACTACATATCTATGGCGCCACTGACACCTAGTGGGACAAAAGTAGTATCACAGGTAATAAGGGAAGTATCCCAAAACATACCACAGTCTCATAATGTGCAACGCCATCCTAATTGGCTTCCAACTAAACAGCCTATCCCCAATCCAGTCTATACCGAGTGCTCCTATCCCACCCATGGCTCATCATCCGATCCATCGCTCTGTTGTTCCCTACACTGGTCCCGTAGCCACACTCACAATGCCTCATAGCAATGATGTGTTCCTCTTAGATGGCTGGGTGCTGGTTACACTGAGGAGGGAAAGGGTAAAACCATCATGCTATATAAGGTGGCGCCACCCATTCTAAAGCCCAATCTTCAGTTTGCTGGTTTCCCCCATAATTAGTTTGGGATTTATGCATTCAGGATTGGGGTCCAACCTATAACGTCTTGTGAATGACGACTGTATGTGACGACTTCTCTGTGTGTGCGATTACATGGCTCCTGTAGGGGCTTCCATAAAACGTTATAAGTTCTCCACGAGATCGTTCCAAATCCTTAAGTGTAAACTCAACCTCCTTGTAAAGGCTACCCCGGTAGTGAGAGGGTACCAGCCGTTGGAGACGTCCTTTTCCCTGGCAAGCTGCTGTGTAAAAGTGAAGTTGGTATAATCCCATCCAAGAGTTTTAGAAGCCCAGACCACCCATATTGGACGACACTTTCTTGGGAGTCAAAGAATACTGACTTTATTTTGTTGTGCAGAAATATTTATACACATCTCTTCCCACAGGCAATACACATGCCCATATTTGGCCACACAATACACATAAAGAGAACAATAGGTGTGGTCACACCTCTCCTAGGCTACCTGGCAACTTTGATACAATCAGACCTTGATTAGATCATCCTTCCCTTTGTTCTTATGTCTCACAATGAAAACACTTTATACAATAGACTTCCTTATCTTATGCGGAGTCTCTGTAATAGGATTATCTATTAGCCTAGTAGCTGTAATATTCTGAGCCAATATATTCTGTAGAACATAAAACAACATATCTACAGTACAGCAATGTGATCATATTTATACCATAATAATTAAATAACCATAAAACAGGGTAAAACAGTGATGGGTTCCGTTACACACCTCCCCCGTGACCATAAGCCGGCATACACGGTCTGATCCCAACGGATCGGCCTGGGGATGTCCGGACAAAACGATTTGTTGGTCACTTCTACAGTTTGACAACCCATCAGCATTACTGCAATTCACATTTCCTCACATTTCAAGAACAAAACAAACGCACACTTCATACAGCATTCACAGCAATAAACATTTCAAGGAGAGGGAAAATACATTTTACAAACTGGTTTCAGACAATTAAATAATGAAGCAGAAAAGCATCAGCCTTCCAAATGAACTGAAGTCCTTTAGCAAAACCGTCCCAAGTTGCAGAGTACATTCCTCCCCCAGTTCGTGGTCGGGCCCCTACTGTACAGGGCCCACTGTTCTTCCCCTGTACACCCACCCAAAAAAATCCAGGATCCCATCCCAACAGTCCAGGATCCCAGTGTCCAAAAGGTGGGCCACAATCTCTGTCCCATAGAAACCCCTGTTCCATATAAAACGTTCCCGCTCATCCCCTCTATTGTCGGCTAATGCTCGGTACTTTTGGAGGGTGGGGTCCTGTCTAGTTTCCCTCCTAAGCTCTTCGGGGGTGTCCCATGCTATGGGTCTCTCTGTGGCAGTAGTGCTAAGTGTCTGCTTGTGGCTTACCTGGGTCTCCCGACCTGTTGTAGGATCGTCCTCGGTACGGGTCTGTGAGCGGGTGGTCACGGGACAAGCAGCAGCAGTCGTGGGTAAAAATGCTGAGGCTAGAGGGCCAATATCGTTGCCCAACATGACTTCAGCAGGTAAATTGTCCATGATCCCGACTGTGGTCTTTCCCGACCCGACTCCCCAATCCAAGTGTACCCGGGCAGTGGGTAAGCGAAAAACAGCCCCCCCTGCGACACGGACAGCAACAGTACGGGTAGATACATGCTCCGGTTTCACAAGATGTTTCTGCACCAACGTGATGGTAGCGCCAGTGTCCCTTGGGCCTTGTGCTACCTGTCCATTTACACGCACCTCCTGGCGGTGATGCTGGCGGTTATCTGGGGATGCAGCTTGTATGGGGTTTGCCTCGTACAGGATGCCCAAACACTCCTCAGGGCTCCCTTCGGTTTCCAGGCAGTGAGCAGCAGAGGTACGTGATAAAGGGATCTCTGGGTTATTGGTCGGGCATCTCCAGTTGTTATTGGCTGATCCCAAGGGGCAATAACGGGCAATATGCCCCGGGTTGCCGCAGCGATGGCACGTCATTTTGTAAGAATCCCAGGGTTGGTGGTTAGACCCCTGAGGCCGTGGCGGTCCTGGGGGTACTGGGGCCCGAAATTCTGTGCGTGCATCGGGCATTGAGGTGCGTGGCTCTGCTCTAGAGGTTGGTTGTGTGGACCCTTGGCTCACCTTTCTGGACTCTGCGTATTCGTCCGCTAGCCGTGCTGCCTCGATTAAGTTAGCAGGGCGACGATCTCTCACCCAATCCTGTATGTCTGCCGCCAGATCTTGGAAGAAATGTTCCATCAGGAATAGCTGTAGTACTTCCTCTCCTGTGTTGGCATTGCACCCTCGCACCCAATGTGATGCCACCCTTTGTATCTTGCTGGCCCATTCCATGTGGGACTCTGCAGCCTTCTTTTTAGACTCCCTGAAGCGACGGCGATATGTTTCCGGGGTGACGGCATATCTGGTGAGCAGTGCAGCCTTCACCCGGCGATACTGCGCAATATCTTCCTCAGTAAGCGCCCGAAAAGCCTCATTTGCTTTTCCTGATAGCTTTCCAGCCAAAATAGTGACCCATTGGTCTGGTGGTATTTGGTGTAGTGAGCACTGCCTCTCAAAGTCAGCCAAATATCCATCAATTTCTTCCTCACTTTCCACAAACGCTTTGAAGGCAGTGAACGGTATTTTCTTTACTGTAGCAGCGGGTGGGGGAGGATGAACTGTATGTACCAGGGGTTGTCTAGCTCTTGCCAGTTCAAGTTCGTGCCCCCTCCTATTTTGTATCTCCGTTCTCGCTTCCCGGAACAGCTGATCTATTAGCTCCACGGATGTTGCTGGGTACATGGATAATCTCTGCTGAACCAGGTTTGTAATTTCCTCCTCCTCGCTGACAGGGGTAGGTTGGTCCACGACCTCCATGGATCGATCCATCTCGTCCAGCTCGAGTAGGTCAGCTATCAGCTCTCTCCGTGGCCTGTTACTGGCACTCCTACCACGACTCTCCAATAAATCTTTTAGTGTGGGTCTTTTCAGCTTGGCGTACTGAGACTCCATTCAGCACTTGCTCTCTGGATAAAAGGACCATCCCACCGCTGCCAACCAATGTAACGGCTACCCCGGTAGTGAGAGGGTACCAGCCGTTGGAGACATCCTTTTCCCTGGCAAGCTGCTGTGTAAAAGTGAAGTTGGTATAATCCCATCCAAGAGTCTCAGAAGCCCAGACCACCCATATTGGACGACACTTTCTTGGGAGTCAAAAAATACTGACTTTATTTTGTTGTGCAGAAATATTTATACACATCTCTTCCCACAGGCAAAACACATGCCCATATTTGGCCACACAATACACATAAAGAGAACAATAGGTGTGGTCACACCTCCCCTAGGCTACCTGGCTACTTTGATACAATCAGACCTTGATTAGATCATCCTTCCCTTTGTTCTTATGTCTCACAATGAAAACACTTTATACAATAGACTTCCTTATCTTATGCGGAGTCTCTGTAATAGGATTATCTATTAGCCTTGTAGCTGTAATATTCTGAGCCAATATATTCTGTAGAACATAAAACAACATATCTACAGTACAGCAATGTGATCATATGTATACCATAATAATTAAATAACCATAAAACAGGGTAAAACAGTGATGGGTTCCGTTACACTCCTGTTGGAGCACCTCTCTCTCTCATTTTGTGGGTTGATACATTAAGCAGAAACTTCTGGTGCTGATGTGGAATTGGGAATATTATTGTGTGTGTGTGTGTTTCTGGGCAGATAGATATGTCATTTGAAGTTAGTTTATTGCCCCTTTTGGGCTGTAACACTAGATCTGGAGACCAAGAGAAATCTGCCCCCCCTTCCTCATGTAATGTCAACAGAAACATACCACATCAGATATATCTCCGAGGAAGGAATGTTGGGGGGTTGGTAACCATAGTAACAGGGTGGGTAAACGGTTACAGGATTGTTATTGTTTTGGTTTTAAAATGTGTCTGAAGCAAGAATAAAGTCAGTCTGTCTCTGCACTAATTTAATCTGATTCTCCTGCTTCTCCATGACTGATGTCCTGATCTGACTGGCTGGGTGCTGAGATGAATATAGTCACAACCTGCAGATTGCTCCTATAAGATAAGGCAGGAGAATTAGGGGTACCTGAGCCCCTTGTCTCTGGGTTATGACGATTAACAAAATACCAAAATAGAGGCGCTCAATCAGAGAACAAACTAACATTAATAGGTTAGTTCTATGGACATGACAACCCACTCTGAGAGCAACCTTTTTTAGCTCACGTGCCCTTCACAGAGAGAAATATGTCGTATATCAGTCTGGTCCCACTCGCTATTGTGGTCCAGCCCCTAAATGCCAGTCAATTCTACCCTGAACAGGGGAAACAGCAAACCCCAGACATAGGTTTCGACCTTCATTGGGCCTCGTCAGTGATGTGTAGCTGATATCTCCTTAAGGCACAGTGAGCAAGGTGTCCAAATCTGGATTCCCCTATCACCCTTAGGGTAACTAATCCCTAAGGGTCATTTGAATAAACAAAATACCAAAATAGTGGTGCTCAATCAGAGAACGAACTAACCTTAGTAGGTTAGTTCTATAGACATGATAACCCACTCTGAGAGCAACCTCTTTTAGCTCACTTGTGCCTTAGGGAGTACAGCTGCACCTCACTGACGAGGCCCACAGAGGCCGAAACGTGTCTGTGGTTTGCTGTTTCTCCTGTACAGGGCGATTTGCCTGGTATATCGGGCTGGATCACTGACTAGACTGATATACGACAGGATATTTCTCCATGTGAAGGGCACATATATATTATATACATATATATTATAAAGGCAAAATATTATATTATATACATTGTACAGGGCTTTCCCCTCAGATCTCCCTTACTATATAATCGCACACACATATATCCCATATAATAGTTGTGGTAATTGCGAGTTGTCGTCACGCAATGTTAAAATTTACAGGTCTGTGAATGCGCAATGAGCGTCTAAGGTGAGGCCCGTACGTGACTGGCATGACAGGGCTGCATTAAGCGCCCAAGAAAAAAAATTACCTTGTTAACTGCCACCATTTTTTTCAAGCCCGTAATTCGAAAACCCTTTCGGGGGCCGCCAAAATAAGCCAATAGATTAGATAATTAACTTAAAACCTCACACACAGAACAGGGGGAGAGGCCTGTAAGTGAGGTTGCAAGTTAATTTGCTATTTAATTGGAGTTTTTGTGAGGTCTCAGAACGGCTAGGCAAGGAAAAAAATGGTAAAGCCAGTAATTTTTATTTCAAGCCCGTAAATGGGAACCCCATTTCGGGCATGGGGAAAATGATCAATTTCCCAAGCCTGCAAATGGTTTCACCCCTGTAAATTCAAACAGGAGCACATCAGAGGGAGAGGGTGTGTGCCACTTTGTCTTGGAGAGGACTGTTTGCCAGCCTCCTGCCCTGCGACTATGGCCCTGGGACAGATTGCCCTATAAACACAGTATTCAGCCATACCAGAGTGTATGTCACTCATTCTGGCCCTTTACATACAGGGAGGTCATTCGGTACTTGCCCTGTGGGAGCGGTGATACCCCAGATAGCTATGCCATGGAGCCCATTCATATAATGAAAGATTATGGGAAAGACTTTAGCTACATGGCAATGGAACTGTGTGAAGAGGATCTGAGCGCTATTCGGTAGTTTTGTGCGCTCAGATCCCAGCTATCTGGGGATATGTGAAATGTGAGTAAATGTGAATTGCAGTAATGCTGATGGGTTGTCAAACTAGAGAATTGACCACCAAATACTTTTGTCCGGACATCCCCAGGCCGATCCGTTGGGATCAGACTGTGTATGCCGGCTTATGGTCACGGGGGAGGTGTGTAATGGAACCCATCACTGTTTTACCCTGTTTTATGATTATTATGGTTAAAATATGATCCTTCTGCATGTATGTTGGTTTATGCTCTGCAGAATATTGGCTCAGACTAGTGCAAACCTCGGCATGGGAGATAATCCTATTACAGAGCCTCCTCATAAAATAAGGAAGTCTATTGTATAAAGTGTTTTCATTCTCAGACATAGGAACAAAGAAGGATGATCTAATCAATGTCTGATTGTATCCAAGTTGCCAGGTAGCCTCAGGGAGGTGTGACCCACCTATTGTCCCTCTATGTGTATTGTGTGGCCAACTATTAGGGATGTGTATTGCCTGTGAAATGTCTGTGTGTTATGGGTAAAAGATACTTTTACTAACTTTTGAACCCCTGGTCTGATTCATGCCATTTTTTAATATGTTGTTCCCCTGGGTGAGAGCTATTGAACGGTGCTGGACTTAAAGGTGTACCCCCTGTTTTTGGGGTACATCCAAAATGTGGTTAAAATTGTGCCTGTTTTAATTGTGTTACCTGTTATCTGAGGGGAGGAGACGTGGGGGTTGAACCATGTATATAATTGGCTGTTGTGATGATTATGTGGGTGTAGCCCTTCAGAGGGCACCATTGCATAAAAGGAGATCCCCTGTCATTAAAGAGTTCACTACTTGACCCTTCAAAACGTAGCCTCATCTCGTTCTTGGAGGGGATTGCTATATCATACTGGGGATTGCTATGCGCTGCATACTCCCTGGGAGCTTTAAGCTACGGCGGTTGTGGAGTCTGTGGTAGTGGTGGTGTCCGGTGCGGTGCTTGTAGGCCTCGACGCAAACTAGGACGCGTCCATCAACGGAGGTACCCGGTCGGGGTGCCAGGAGATCCGTTACATTGGCTGGCAGTGGTGGGATGGCGTCCTAGTGAGAGGAAAAACAGCCCGGAGACACTGGTAACGTTTGGAGTTACAAATTGAGGGCAACGCTAGTATCCGTACAGCGCCCCTGGCTACAGCAGGATGGAACCGGCTAGTTTTCGGACAGCGTTCCATGATGAGGATGAGGAGGAGGCCGCGGACTACAGGGATGCAGACAGAAAGGAACTCTGGTATGATGCCCTGGAAGATGCCCAATGGCGGCAAGGTGAGAGTCTCCCCAGTGATGAGCAGCGGCTACAGAAGCGTGTGGCGATGCGGATGTATCTATTGGGAGAGCAGCCCGTGGATGAGTGGGTGACAAGACTAGAGACCCTGGTATGGCGAGAGCTCTGGCTAGACAACGCATACCAGGCCCTCTGGTGGCATACCGTTCGACTTACCCCCTGGACGTCCGAACACGATTTACCGGAGGGGGATGAATATGATGGCCCGGGGTTATTATGGGATGCCTTGGAGGACGATATTGATCTTGGCAGCACGGAGGGGTCTAGGTTTTGGGACATCTACGACTACCGGATGGGCATGTATGTCTGGGATGACGAAGGCGAGGTGAGCAAAGACATGACCCACCTGGTAACGAGAGAGTGGGAGCTGGAGCAGGACTACCAACACCTGCTCAGCTTCGTGCAGCCCCAACCTACTCGACAAGCAGAACCAGACTTCATTGACTGGTCCTGGGATGACATCTAGATGGCAGGTAGAGATGGGACCGAGGTCTCTCTATCGGGCCTACAGGGGGCAGAAGGTGTCGTCCTTCCCCCCCAGCGGCAGTATGAACCACAGGGGGCAGAAGGTGTCGTCCATCCCCCCCAGCGGCAGTGTGAACCCCAGGGGGCAGAAGGTGTCGTCCTTCCCCCCCAGCGACAGTGTAAACCCCAGGGGGCAGAAGGTGTCGTCCTTCCCCTCCAGCGGCAGTGTGAACCACAGGGGGCAGAAGGTGTCGTCCTTCCCCCCCAGCGGCAGTGTGAACCCCAGGGGGCAGTAGGTGTCGTCCTTCCCCCCCAGCGACAGTGTAAACCCCAGGGGGCAGAAGGTGTCGTCCTTCCCCTCCAGCGGCAGTGTGAACCACAGGGGGCAGAAGGTGTCGTCCTTCCCCCCCAGCGGCAGTGTGAACCCCAGGGGGCAGTAGGTGTCGCCCTTCCCCCCCAGCGGCAGTGTGAACCCCAGGGGGCAGAAGGTGTCGTCCTTCCCCCCCAGCGGCAGTGTGAACCCCAGGGGGCAGAAGGTGTCGTCCTTCCCCCCCAGCGGCAGTGTGAACCCCAGGGGGCCGAAGGTGTCGTCCTTCCCCCCCAGCGGCAGTGTGAACCACAGGGGGCAGAAGGTGTCGTCCTTCCTCCCCAGCGACAGTTTACCCTAACAAGGGGAGACACCAATCTCCCAGACGGCGCAAATGGGACCGTAATCTCTGCGCCCACAGCCTGTCCAGATCCCCAACTACCCTCACTGGGACAACCGGAGGAGGGGGTAAGTACAAATTCCCCTCCCCAGCTAACTTCTAATGTGGCCCCAAGGTTAACAGAGGAAATGTTAACCCCCACTGACCCCCACGTTTCCCTGGCTACTGAGCCGGAATATGTCCCAAGTACCCCAGCAGAAGAGCTGGCATCAGGGCAGAGTGCCGCTGGCCTCTGCCCCTCAAGTCCCCTCAGCGTGTTGCCCCATCACCACAGCGAAATATCCAGGTGCAGTAACTGTTTGTTGTGGGTGGGCTGCTCTTGCACTTTGTTGTTGTGGGGGGGCTGCTCTAGCACTGGTTTATTGTGGGTTGGTGGATCGTCTAACGGAGGCACTGACCGGCAGAAGGTCAGGTGCCTGGTTAGACTTGCCCCCAAAGGAGAGACGTGTGACGAAGTGCTCTTCGCCACTTTGTCTTGGAGAGGACTGTTTGCCAGCCTCCTGCCCTGCGACTATGGCCCTGGGACATATTGCCCTTTAAACACAGTATTCGGCCATACCAGAGTGTATGTCACTCATTCTGGCCCTTTGCATACAGGGAGGTCATTCGGTACTTGTCCTGTGTGAACCATGATACCACAGATAGCGATAGCCATGGAGCCCATTCATATAATGAAAGACTATGGGAAAGACTTTAGCAACATGGCAATGGAACTGTGTGAAGAGGATCTGAGCGCTATTCGGTAGTTTTGTGCGCTCAGATCCCAGCTATCTGGGGATATGTGAAATGTGAGTAAATGTGAATTGCAGTAATGATGGGTTGTCAAACTAGAGAATTGACCACCAAATACTTTTGTCCGGACATCCCCAGGCCGATCCGTTGGGATCAGACTGTGTATGCCGGCTTATGGTCACGGGGGAGGTGTGTAACGGAACCCATCACTGTTTTATGATTATTATGGTTAAAATATGATCCTACAATTATACTGCATGTATGTTGGTTTATGCTCTGCAGAATATTGGCCCAGACTAGTGCAAACCTTGGCATGGGAGATAATCCTATTACAGAGCCTCCTCATAAGATAAGGAAGTCTATTGTATAAAGTGTTTTCATTCTCAGACATAAGAACAAAGAAGGATGATCTAATCCATGTCTGATTGTATCCAAGTTGCCAGGTAGCCTCAGGGAGGTGTGACCCACCTATTGTCCCTCTATGTGTATTGTGTGGCCAACTATGAGGGATGTGTATTGCCTGTGAAATGTCTGTGTGTTATGGGTAAAAGATACTTTTACTAACTTTTGAACCCCTGGTCTGATTCATGCCATTTTTTAATATGTTGTTCCCCTGGGTGAGAGCTATTGAACGGTGCTGGACTTAAAGGTGTACCCCCTGTTTTTGGGGTACATCCAGAATGTGGTTAAAATTGTGCCTGTTTTAATTGTGTTACCAGTTATCTGAGGGGAGGAGACGTGGGGGTTGAACCATGTATATAATTGGCTGTTGTGATGATTTTGTGGGTGTAGCCCTTCAGAGGGCACCATTGCATAAAAGGAGATCCCCTGTCATTAAAGAGGACTACTTGACCCTTCAAAACGTAGCCTCATCTCGTTCTTGGAGGGGATTGCTATATCATACTGGGGATTGCTATGCGCTGCATACTCCCTGGGAGCTTTAAGCTACGGCGGTTGTGGAGTCTGTGGTAGTGTGGTGTCAGGTGCGATGCTTGTAGGCCTCGGCGCAAACTAGGACGCGTCCATCAACGGAGGTACCCGGTCGGGGTGCCAGTAGATCCGTTACAGAGGGGGGGAGAAAGTTGCGGGTTGGCTCGTAAAGTAGAGGGGGTAGAGGGTTGCGGGTTGGCTCGTAAAGTAGGGGATGAGAAGGTTGCGGGTTGGCTCGTAAAGTAGGGGATGAGAAGGTTGCGAGTTGGCTTGTAAAGTAGAGGGGGGAGAAAGTTGCTGGTTGGCTCGTAAAGTAGGGGGGGAGAAGGTTGCGGGTTGGCTCGTAAAGTAGGGGGGGAGAAGGTTGCGGGTTGGCTCGTAAAGTAGAGGGGGGGGAGAAGGTTGCGGGTTGGCTCGTAAAGTAGAGGGGGGAGAAAGTTGCTGGTTGGCTCGTATAGTAGGGGGGGAGAAGGTTGCGGGTTGGCTCGTAAAGTAGAGGGGAGGGAGAAGGTTGCGGGTTGGTCAAGGCCTGCAATGAACACCGAGGCCCATAAAATAGAGGGGGGGAGAGCTCGTATTGTGTGGCAAACAATGCCGCCATTTTTGACGGGCAAGTCGCTAGTATATATATATTATATACATTGTACAGTGTTTTCCCTCTCTAAATAATCACATACATATATATTATACATGCATGATATTATATTATATACATTGTACAGGGTTTTCCCTCTATATAATCACATACATATATATTATACATGCATGATATTATATTATACACATTGTACAGGGTTTTCCCTCTATATAATCACATACATATATATTATACATGCATGATATTATATTATACACATTGTACAGGGTTTTCCCTCTCTATATAATCACATACATATATATTATACATGCATGATATTATATTATATACATTGTACAGGGTTTTCCCTCTATATAATCACATACATATATATTATACATGCATGATATTATATTATATACATTGTACAGGGTTTTTCCCTCTATATAATCACATACATATATATTATACATGCATGATATTATATTATATACATTGTACAGGGTTTTTCCCTCTATATAATCACATACATATATATTATACATGCATGATATTATATTATATACATTGTACAGGGTTTTCCCCTCTATATAATCACATACATATATATTATACATGCATGATATTATATTATATACATTGTACAGGGTTTTCCCTCTATATAATCACATACATATATATTATACATGCATGATATTATATTATATACATTGTACAGGGTTTTTCCCTCTATATAATCACATACATATATATTATACATGCATGATATTATATTATATACATTGTACAGGGTTTTCCCCTCTATATAATCACATACATATATATTATACATGCATGATATTATATTATATACATTGTACAGGGTTTTCCCTCTATATAATCACATACATATATATTATACATGCATGATATTATATTATATACATTGTACAGGGTTTTCCCCTCTATATAATCACATACATATATATTATACATGCATGATATTATATTATATACATTGTACAGGGTTTTCTCCTCAGATCTCCCTCACTATGTTAAATATCTACACAACAACTGTATGAACAACTGGTAAGGACCAATACCGAGCTGTGATTGGACAGACAGTTATAGGCGGGATTGATACTAGACTGTGATTGGACAAGCAGATACAGGGGTTTTTGATCCTGAGTTGTGATTGGACAGGCAGATATAGGCGGGACGGGTACTCAGTTGAGACCGGATCTGAAGCTTCGTTGTAATTGGACAATAATCGAGCTGGGCGGGAATAAAATAAGACTTGCCGCAGATGCGCACTTTTGATTGGACAGCAGGTATCAGTTATAAAGCAGACCCGGAACAACCGTGTGTGTGTGTGATTCTCTGTGGCGTGAAACAAGCATGGAGGTGAGTGGCGGCAGGCGACGGGCCCGTGTGATGCGGGCGGTGCCGTGGGCGGCAAGTGGTGGTGGCGGGTTCCAGTCCGGCTCATATCTCTGTGTTTATCACCCAGGCCTCCTCTGACGAAACTGTGAACGGATCTGCCGGAGACAGACAGCCGGGATTCAGCTTCAGTGACTCCCCCAGCATGGAGGACATGTGAGGAGGGGTGTGGGAAGGGCCGGGGGTTGTGGCTGGAGAGTGGGGGGAAGAGAGGTTGTGTGGTTGGAGAGTGCGCTGGGGGGGGGAGGTTGTGTGGTTGGAGAGTGCGCGGGGGGGGGGGAGGTTGTGTGGTTGGAGTGTGCGCTGGGGGGGAGGTTGTGTGGTTGGAGTGTGCGCTGGGGGGGAGGTTGTGTGGTTGGAGTGTGGGGGGAGGTTGTGTGGTTGGAGAGTGCGCTGGGGGGGAGGTTGTGTGGTTGGAGAGTGCGCTGGGGGGGGAGGTTGTGTGGTTGGAGAGTGCGCTGGGGGGGAGGTTGTGTGGTTGGAGAGTGCGCTGGGGGGGAGGTTGTGTGGTTGGAGAGTGCGCTGGGGGGGAGGTTGTGTGGTTGGAGAGTGCGCTGGGGGGGGGAGGTTGTGTGGTTGGAGAGTGCGCTGGGGGGGGGGAGGTTGTGTGGTTGGAGTGTGCGCTGGGGGGGGGGAGGTTGTGTGGTTGGAGTGTGCGCTGGGGGGGAGGTTGTGTGGTTGGAGTGTGCGCTGGGGGGGAGGTTGTGTGGGGGGAGGTTGTGTGGTTGGAGAGTGCGCTGGGGGGGAGGTTGTGTGGTTGGAGAGTGCGCTGGGGGGGGAGGTTGTGTGGTTGGAGAGTGCGCTGGGGGGGAGGTTGTGTGGTTGGAGAGTGCGCTGGGGGGGAGGTTGTGTGGCTGGAGAGTGCGCTGGGGGGGAGGTTGTGTGGTTGGAGAGTGCGCTGGGGGGAGGTTGTGTGGTTGGAGAGTGCGCTGGGGGGGGAGGTTGTGTGGTTGGAGAGTGCGCTGGGGGGGGGAGGTTGTGTGGTTGGAGAGTGCGCTGGGGGGGGAGGTTGTGTGGTTGGAGAGTGCGCTGGGGGGGGAGGTTGTGTGGTTGGAGAGTGCGCTGGGGGGGGGGAGGTTGTGTGGTTGGAGAGTGCGCTGGGGGGGGAGGTTGTGTGGTTGGAGAGTGCGCTGGGGGGGGAGGTTGTGTGGTTGGAGAGTGCGCTGGGGGGGGAGGTTGTGTGGTTGGAGAGTGCGCTGGGGGGGTTGGAGGAGAGGTTGTGTGGTTGGAGAGTGCGCTGGGGGGGTGGAGGAGAGGTTGTGTGGTTGGAGAGTGCGCTGGAGGGGTGGAGGAGAGGTTGTGTGGTTGGAGAGTGCACTGGGGGGGTTGGAGGAGAGGTTGTGTGGTTGGAGAGTGCGCTGGGGGGGTTGGAGGAGAGGTTGTGTGGTTGGAGAGTGCGCTGGGGGGGAAGGGGAGAGGTTGTGTGGTTGGAGAGTGCGCTGGGGGGGAAGGGGAGAGGTTGTGTGGTTGGAGAGTGCGCTGGGGGGGTTGGAGGAGAGGTTGTGTGGTTGGAGAGTGCGCTGGGGGGGTTGGAGGAGAGGTTGTGTGGTTGGAGAGTGCGCTGGGGGGAAGGGGAGAGGTTGTGTGGTTGGAGAGTGCGCTGGGGGGGAGGTTGTGTGGTTGGAGAGTGCGCTGGGGGGTTGGAGGAGAGGTTGTGTGGTTGGAGAGTGCGCTGGGGGGTTGGAGGGGAGGTTGTGTGGTTGGAGAGTGCGCTGGGGGGGAGGTTGTGTGGTTGGAGAGTGCGCTGGGGGGTTGGAGGAGAGGTTGTTTCAAGGATGATTATCGGGTGACTGAAGGGAAGCCCAAGAATGGTGTGAGTATTGCTGGGGGAACTGGAGGTGGTTTGAGTACTTTGGGGGGGGGCGCGCTGCGTTCGGCACTTTATGTCTGATATTTGTCTCCTCTCCGCAGCCGCCGCCTTCAGGCCAAGTTTACAAATGAGAGGGATTGGAACAAGTTTCACCAACCGAGGAGCCTCCTACTGGCACTGGTGGGAGAAGTGGGGGAGCTGGCAGAGCTCTTGTGAGTAGAATGGGGGGCTGTGCGGAGCCTCCTACTGGCACTGGTGGGAGAAGTGGGGGAGCTGGCAGAGCTCTTGTGAGTAGTATGGGGGGCTGTGCGGAGCCTCCTACTGGCACTGGTGGGAGAAGTGGGGGAGCTGGCAGAGCTCTTGTGAGTAGAGTGGGTGAGGGTGGGTGCGGAGCCTCCTATTGGCACTGGCTCGTCTCATGCCAGTATGTGGGCTGGGGGTCTTGTGGTATCCTTTGGAATATTTTCCTCTTTGTAACTCTTCCTCTCCCTCGTTTGCAGTCAATGGCAGGGGGAGGTCCCGGAGGGTCTCCCTGGTTGGTCTCCATCTCAGCGTGAGGCTCTGTCTCATGAGCTAAGTGATGTCTTGATCTATCTCCTTGAGTTAGCAGAGAAGTGTCACGTGGATCTGCCACGCGCCGTGCTCAGCAAGCTGGAACTGAACACCAAGAAATATCCAGCTGGTCGTGTGCACGGCAGCGCCAAGAAATACACTGAGTATGGCGCAGAGGAGGCACGGGGCGCTCCATAGACTGGCAGGGCCAACCCAACTGGGCAGAGACTCTTGTACTGGTGGGGTGGTCTGATGTTCTTGTGATGGACTGCAGTGACCCCGCTGGGTATCACTCTACTGGTGGACTTGCCCTTTGTTGCTGCTCCTTTAATTATCTTCTCGTTTTAGAGTTTAACTTTTTTTTTTTTTTTTTTTTTTTTTTTTTTTTAATATGACTGACTTTTTTATATGGGGGAGGGGGTCCCAGAAACATGGCAGCATCAGTCTTGTGCACTGAAGGTGACCATCCTGGCCGGTCATGTTCTGTGGTTACAATGTCTGGTGTCCATGTGCTTTGGGTCATTGTTATGACATGGTGGTTAATAGAAGCTTTAACCAAAGGACCATGCTTGGTCACCCCACCCACCTTACATGTCCAAGATGGTGGGGGTGACTGGGAGATCCTTACTGTTGGAAGTCCCTGTTAAGCTCATATCAGAGTGTTACTTTTTTAGCATGTACTATAATTTTTTTTTATTTCTGGAACAATGAGGACCTTGTTACTGTCTAAATGGGGGGCAGAGGGGTGGGGGCATCTCCAGTGCCCGTTGTGCCAACCCTGTAATGTTACAATAAAAGGTCATCTTTATTACAATTCGGTCATTGGCATTGGGCTGTTTATTAGTAAATGGCTTCGTGGTGGGGGGTGTGTGCAGGTGGCTTCTCGTGGAGGTGGGGAGAGCGCGCAGGTGGCTTCTCGTGGAGGTGGGGAGAGCGCGCAGGTGGCTTCTCGTGGAGGTGGGGAGAGCGCGCAGGTGGCTTCTCGTGGAGGTGGGGAGAGCGCGCAGGTGGCTTCTCGTGGAGGGGGGGAGAGCGCGCAGGTGGCTTCTCGTGGAGGGGGGGAGAGCGCGCAGGTGGCTTCTCGTGGAGGGGGGGGAGAGCGCGCAGGTGGCTTCTCGTGGAGGGGGGGAGAGCGCGCAGGTGGCTTCTCGTGGAGGGAGGGAGAGCGCGCAGGTGGCTTCTCGTGGAGGGGGGGGAGAGCGCGCAGGTGGCTTCTTGTGGAGGGGGGGAGAGCGCGCAGGTGGCTTCGTGTGTGTGTGTGGGGGGGGGGAGAGCGCAGGTGGCTTCTCGTGGAGGGGGGGAGAGCGCGCAGGTGGCTTCTCGTGGAGGGGTGGAGAGCGTGCAGGTGGCTTCTCGTGGAGGGGTGGAGAGCGTGCAGGTGGCTTCTCGTGGAGGGGGGAGAGCGCGCAGGTGGCTTCTCGTGGAGGGGGGGAGAGCGCGCAGGTGGCTTCTCGTGGAGGGGGGGAGAGCGCGCAGGTGGCTTCTCGTGGAGGGGGGGGAGAGCGCGCAGGTGGCTTCTCGTGGAGGGGGGGAGAGCGCGCAGGTGGCTTCTCGTGGAGGGGGGGGAGAGCGCGCAGGTGGCTTCTCGTGGAGGGGGGGAGAGCGCGCAGGTGGCTTCTCGTGGAGGGGGGGGAGAGCGCGCAGGTGGCTTCTCGTGGAGGGGGGGGGAGAGCGCGCAGGTGGCTTCTCGTGGAGGGGGGGGGAGAGCGCGCAGGTGGCTTCTCGGGGAGGGGGGGGAGAGCGCGCAGGTGGCTTATCGTGGAGGGGGGGGAGAGCGCGCAGGTGGCTTCTCGTGGAGGGGGGGGAGAGCGCGCAGGTGGCTTCTCGTGGAGGGGGGGGGAGAGCGCAGGTAGCGTCTTGTGTGTGTGTGGGGGGGGAGAGCGCAGGTAGCGTCTTGTGTGTGTGTGTGGGGGGGGGGGGAGAGCGCAGGTAGCTTCTTGTGTGTGTGTGGGGGGGGGAGAGCGCAGGTAGCTTCTTGTGTGTGTGTGGGGGGGGGAGAGCGCAGGTAGCTTCTTGTGTGTGTGTGTGGGGGGGGGAGAGCGCAGGTAGCTTCTTGTGTGTGTGGGGGGGGGGGGAGAGCGCAGGTGTGTGTGTGTGTGTGTGTGTGAGCGCAGGTGGCTTCTCGTTTTACAGTAACAGAATTGGTGTATTTGGTTATCACATAGTAGTTGTCAAGCTTTGTGAGCTCGTGAACTTTGCAAGGGACGCAGTTTGGTCGCGAGGGTCTGCATTTGCAGATATGGAGGCTCAACGACGCCTTACAGGCCGTTACAAACACACAAGTGCCAAAAAAAATCTAGGACGCAATCAATAAATACGAACGTACACAAATCCAAACCGCGGCTGTTAGAACACAAAATGTACAAAAAAAATTAGACACCGACTTGGGGGAAAAAAACATTACGAACAAAAATAAAACCGAATCGCTATAAACACAACCCATTCACTGTGCGCCTCACGAGTGCCAACGCGGCTCATAGCCTACAAACTACACCAGGGGCCAGCCTCGCAATAAGCGCAAGAAGCAGATCAGCGCTGACCTTACAATGACAGCAAAAGTGCCTTGAATAAAAAAAAAATATCCAACCGCCTCACAATGAGCGCCGAAAGTCCTCCGGGTAACCTCACTAACTTAATACAAGTTTTATGCCCAGTTTGAATGGGTCCAATCTCTTGTCGCTGTTGCATGAAGCTGGGATTGTTTTGCGTCCGCAATGGTGGATACAATACGCCTGAAGGTAACCATGCCTGACCCTACAGATTTATTCCTTCTCACAGGAAGGCTCAGTCCCTGCCTCTAAGCTGAAGGTTCAGGGCTTGGCTTATAAGGAGCTATACATACTTGAGTTCAGAGTGCTGTTGGATGGCGTGCTGCGCTCTCGTGTGTATTCGTAGAGAACTACCCACTTTGTATAGAAATGGAAGACGGCTCTCCCCATGCCGGTCTCTGTTCGCTGGCCGAGCTTCCACTATGTATGGGGGGGCAGGGGCATACTCATTGTCCAGCCATTTTATTACCTTGGTAGGACTAATGGGCATATCATACCCTACAATGACTGGCACAGAGAGCCTTGTAATAGCTTACCCAGATAGTAGGGTGCATCCTTATAATGTAGGGCGCTGACGCCCTGTGACCCCTTTATATACGATGACCAATAAGATAAATATGGCTGCTAATAGATAATCTGGTGTGTTCCTGTCCCTTTAACTAATCCTGCAGCCACTGCCTCCCACATACCAAAGAGCCAGCCAATCAGAAGGGCATCCTACAAATGTAACCCTTCTGGCCCCTGAAGCAGAGGAGTTGTTCATCGCCCACTACCTGCCCAACCCAGGGAGGGTGTTATTACACCGTATCTCCAGTTTTATAGAGCCCTTTTATCCAATGTTCTCAGGCCGCTAGTGGGTTATGACCTTATGGTGACATTTGGTGGAGGGTTACTGACCATACCTACAGAACAGTCCAGCTGCAAGAGCGTGACACGGCCAAAGCTCCGAATCCCCAGCCCGTGCTCACATAGTAATGGCAGCCACCCGGAGTCATGGGGTAAAGATGCATTTCCAACCTTGGTCACTGTTGGCACCAGCTGTAACTCCCGGCCCTTGTAGTATGTGGGGTAGGGCTGGCGCTCGCCACCCTCACGTGTACATTTATAACGCGCCAACATATTCCGTAGCGCAATACAGGGGTTAGGTACAAGTATAGACAATAACCTTGTAGATAAAACAACATACCCCATGGATATTTAGACATGTGATATTCCTAGTACAGATTCGATGGAAGCCATGCGGACATATCCTGGCTCTCGCAGGAGAACTAGATACAATGGGCTCCGTCCATGACCTGGTGCTGTAGTAAGGTCACTGGCTCCATACACCAATAAATGACCAGACAACATCACTGCGAGACATTACAGGGTTCAGACGCCTTTGCTGTGGGGATGTTCCCACCCCTCGGAGGTCAGCCAATCAAGGTCATTGTAACGGAGCTGGAACACAAATCCAATATCTCCGCTGGTATACGGTAAAATACCCAAGAGGCACTACAGTTTCACCATTCCCGACCTCCCATATTGGACGACACACAATTTGGGAGTCAAATGAATACTGACTTTATTTTGTTATGTGCAGAAATATTTATACACATCTCTTCCCACAGGCAATCCACATCCCCCATAGTTGGCCACACAATACACATAAAGAGAACAATAGGTGTGGTCACCCCTCCCTGAGGCTCCTTGATACAATCAGACAATGATTAAATCAGCCGTCTCTGTTCTTATGTTTGAGAATGAATAAACGTCCTTATCTGTAACAGGATTATCTCTCCTGCCAAGGTCTGCACCAGCCTGGGGCCAATATTCTGCAGAGCATAAACCAACATACATACAGTATATTACTAGGATCATATTTTAACCAAGAATTAAATAACCATAAACAGGGTAAAACAGTGATGGGTTCCGTTACACACCTCCCCTGTGACCATAAGCCGGCATACACGGTCTGATCCCAACGGATCGGCCTGGGGATGTCCGGACAAAAGTATTTGTTGGTCAATTCTCTAGTTTGACAACCCATCAGCATTACTGCAATTCACATTTACTCACATTTCACATATCCCCAGGTAGCTGGGATCTGAGCGCACAAAACTACCGAATAGCGCTCAGATCCTCTTCACACAGTTCAATTGCCATGTAGCTAAAGTCTTTCCCATAGTCTTTCATTATATGAATGGGCTCCATGCCATAGTTATCTGGGGTATCACTGCTCCCACAGGGCAAGTACCGAATGCCCCCCCTGTATTTAAAGGGCCAGATTGAGTGACATACACTCTGGTATGGCCGAACACTGTGTTTAAAGGGCAATATGTCCCAGGGCCATAGTCGCAGGGCAGGAGGCTGGCAAACAGTCCTCTCCAAGACAAAGTGGCGAAGGGCACTTCGTCACACATCTCCCCTTTGGGGGGAAGTCTAACCAGGCACCTGGATATTTCGCTGTGGTGATGGGGCAACACACTGAGGGGACTTGAGGGACAGAGGCCAGCGGCACTCTGCCCTGATGCCAGCTCTTCTGCTGGTATAACCTGCAGGACATCCTGCTCTGTACAAGGGACAAAGGGAGGGCAGAGGCCGACTGCACTCTGCACCGCTGTCAGCTCTTCTGCTGGGGTACTTGGGACATATTCCGGCTCAGTAGCCAGGGAAACGTGGGGGTCAGTGGGGGTTAACATTTCCTCTGTTAACCCTGGGGCCACATTAGAAGTTAGCTGGGGAGGGGAATTTGTACTTACCCCCTCCTCCGGTTGTCCAAATGAGGGTAGTTGGGGATCTGGACAGGCTGTGGGCGCAGAGACCACGGTCCCATCTGCGCCGTCTGGGAGATTGGGGTCTCCCCTTGTTAGGGTAAACTGTCGCTGGGGGGGAAGGACGACACCTTCTGCCCCCTGTGGTTCACACTGCCGCTGGGGGGGAAGGACGACACCTTCTGCCCCCTGGGGTTCACACTGCCGCTGGGGAGGAAGGACGACACCTTCTGCCCCCTGTGGTTCACGCTGCCGCTGGGGGGGGAAGGATGACC
>JAPZIH010000726.1:205913-208162 GCA_027410445.1 Discoglossus pictus
GGGTGGGGAGAGGTAAAGGAGGTGAGAAATAAATGGGGGAGATATAGAGGGGTCGGGGAGAGGTAAAGGAGGTGAGAAATAAATGGGGGAGATATAGAGGGGTCGGGGAGAGGTAAAGGAGGTGAGAAATAAATGGGGGAGATATAGGGGGGTAAAGGAGGTGAGAAATAAATGGGGGAGATATAGCGGGGTAAAGGAGGTGAGAAATAAATGGGGGAGATATAGAGGGGTCGGGGAGAGGTAAAGGAGGTGAGAAATAAATGGGGGAGATATAGGGGGGTAAAGGAGGTGAGAAATAAATGGGGGAGATATAGGGGGGTAAAGGAGGTGAGAAATAAATGGGGGAGATATAGCGGGGTAAAGGAGGTGAGAAATAAATGGGGGGGACATAGGGGGGTCGGGGAGAGGTAAAGGAGGTGAGAAATAAATGGAGGGGATATAGGGGGGTCGGGGAGAGGTAAAGGAGGTGAGAAATAAATGGGGGGGATATAGGGGGGTAGGGGAGAGGTAAAGGAGGTGAGAAATAAATGGAGGGGATATAGGGGGGTCGGGGAGAGGTAAAGGAGGTGAGAAATAAATGGGGATATAGGGGGGTCGGGGAGAGGTAAAGGAGGTGAGAAATAAATGGGGGGATATAGGGGGGTCGGGGAGAGGTAAAGGAGGTGAGAAATAAATGGGGGGGATATAGGGGGGTCGGGGAGAGGTAAAGGAGGTGAGAAATAAATGGGGGAGATATAGGGGGGTGGGGAAAGGTAAAGGAGGTGAGAAATAAATGGGGGGATATAGGGGGGTAGGGGAGAGGTAAAGGAGGTGAGAAATAAATGGGGGATATAGGGGGGTCGGGGAGAGGTAAAGGAGGTGAGAAATAAATGGGGGGGATATAGGGGGGTCGGGGAGAGGTAAAGGAGGTGAGAAATAAATGGGGGAGATATAGGGGGGTGGGGAGAGGTAAAGGAGGTGAGAAATAAATGGGGGAGATATAGGGGGGTAGGGGAGAGGTAAAGGAGGTGAGAAATAAATGGAGGGGATATAGGGGGGTCGGGGAGAGGTAAAGGAGGTGAGAAATAAATGGGGGGGATATAGGGGGGTCGGGGAGAGGTAAAGGAGGTGAGAAATAAATGGGGGAGATATAGGGGGGTGGGGAAAGGTAAAGGAGGTGAGAAATAAATGGGGGGGATATAGGGGGGTAGGGGAGAGGTAAAGGAGGTGAGAAATAAATGGGGGGGATATAGGGGGGTCGGGGAGAGGTAAAGGAGGTGAGAAATAAATGGGGGGGATATAGGGGGGTCGGGGAGGGGTAAAGGAGGTGAGAAATAAATGGGGGGGATATAGGGGGGTCGGGGAGGGGTAAAGGAGGTGAGAAATAAATAGGGGGGACATAGGGGGGTCGGGGAGAGGTAAAGGAGGTGAGAAATAAATAGGGGGGACATAGGGGGGTCGGGGAGAGGTAAAGGAGGTGAGAAATAAATGGAGGGGATATAGGGGGGTCGGGGAGAGGTAAAGGAGGTGAGAAATAAATGGGGGGGACATAGGGGGGTCGGGGAGAGGTAAAGGAGGTGAGAAATAAATAGGGGGGACATAGGGGGGTCGGGGAGAGGTAAAGGAGGTGGGAAATAAATGGGGGGGATATAGGGGGGTCGGGGAGAGGTAAAGGAGGTGAGAAATAAATGGGGGGGACATAGGGGGGTCGGGGAGAGGTAAAGGAGGTGAGAAATAAATGGGGGGGACATAGGGGGGTCGGGGAGAGGTAAAGGAGGTGAGAAATAAATGGGGGGGATATAGGGGGGTCGCGGAGAGGTAAAGGAGGTGAGAAATAAATGGGGGGGATATAGGGGGGAGGTAAATGAGGTGAGAAATAAATGGGGATATAGGGGGGTAGGGGAGAGGTAAAGGAGGAGAGAAATAAATGGGGGGGATATAGGGGGGTCGGGGAGAGGTAAAGGAGGTGAGAAATAAATGGGGGGGATATAGGGGGGTCGGGGAGAGGTAAAGGAGGTGAGAAATAAATGGGGGGGATATAGGGGGGTCGGGGAGAGGTAAAGGAGGTGAGAAATAAATGGGGGAGATATAGGGGGGTCGGGGAGAGGTAAAGGAGGTGAGAAATAAATGGGGGGGATATAGGGGGGTCGGGGAGAGGTAAAGGAGGTGAGAAATAAATGGGGGGGATATAGGGGGGTCGGGGAGAGGTAAAGTAGGTGAGAAATAAATAAGGGGGATATAGGGGGGTCGGGGAGGGGTAAAGGAGGTGA
>JAPZIH010000726.1:208658-293658 GCA_027410445.1 Discoglossus pictus
GGTGTGGGGGGCTCAGGGAGGTACAGAGAGAATGGGGGGCTCAGGAAGGTACAGAGAGCATGGGGGGCTCAGGGAGGTACAGAGAGAATGGGGGGCTCAGGGAGGTACAGAGAGAATGGGGGGCTCAGGGAGGTACAGAGAGAATGGGGGCTCAGGAAGGTGCAGAGAGCATGGGGGGCTCAGGGAGGTACAGAGAGAATGGGGGCTCAGAGAGGTACAGAGAGAATGGGGGGCTCAGGGAGGTACAGGGAGAATGGGGGGCTCAGGGAGGTACAGAGAGAATGGGGGGCTCAGGGCGGTACAGAGAGCATGGGGGGTTTAGGGAGGTACAGAGAGAATGGGGGGCTCAGGGAGGTACAGTGAAAACAGGGGGCTCAGAGAGGTACATAGAGAATGGGGGGCTCAGGGCGGTACAGAGAGCATGGGGGGTTTAGGGAGGTACAGAGAGAATGGGGGGCTCAGGGAGGTACAGTGAAAACAGGGGGCTCAGAGAGGTACATAGAGAATGGGGGGCTCAGGGCGGTACAGAGAGAATGGGGGGTTTAGGGAGGTACAGAGAGAATGGGGGGCTCAGGGAGGTACAGAGAGAATGGGGGGCTCAGAGAGGTACAGAGAGAATGGGGGGCTCAGGAAGGTACAGAGAGCATGGGGGGCTCAGGGAGGTACAGAGAGCATGGGGGGTTTAGGGAGGTACAGAGAGAATGGGGGGCTCAGATAAGTACAGAGAGAATGTGGGGCTCAGGGAGGTACAGAGAGAATGGGGGGCTCAGGGAGGTACAGAGAGAATGGGGGCTCAGGAAGGTACAGAGAGCATGGGGGGCTCAGGGAGGTACAGAGAGAATGGGGGGCTCAGGGAGGTACAGAGAGAATGGGGGGCTCAGGGAGGTACAGAGAGCATGGGGGGCTCAGGGAGGTACAGAGAGCATGGGGGCTCAGGAAGGTACAGAGAGCATGGGGGGCTCAGGGAGGTACAGAGAGAATGGGGGGCTCAGGGAGGTACAGAGAGAGAATGGGGGGCTCAGGGAGGTACAGAGAGAATGGGGGGCTCAGGGAGGTACAGAGAGAGAATGGGGGGCTCAGGGAGGTACAGAGAGAATGGGGGGCTCAGGGAGGTACAGAGAGCATGGGGGGCTCAGGGAGGTACAGAGAGAATGGGGGGCTCAGAGAGGTACAGAGAGAATGGGGGGCTCAGGGCGGTACAGAGAGAATGGGGGCTCAGGGAGGTACAGTGAAAACAGGGGGCTCAGGGAGGTACAGAGAGAATGGGGGGCTCAGGGAGGTACAGAGAGAATGGGGGGCTCAGGGAGGTACAGAGAGAATGGGGGCTCAGGAAGGTACAGAGAGCATGGGGGGCTCAGGGAGGTACAGAGAGAATGGGGGCTCAGGGAGGTACAGAGAGAATGGGGGCTCAGGGAGGTACAGAGAGAATGGGGGGCTCAGTGAGGTACAGAGAGAATGGGGGGCTCAGTGAGGTACAGAGAGAGAGAATGGGGGGCTTAGGGAGATTCAGAGAGAGAGAATGGGGGGCTTAGGGAGATACAGAGAGAGAGAATGGGGGGGCTCACGGAGATACCGAGAAAATGGGGGGGCTTAGGGAAATACAGAGAGAGAAAATGGGGGGGGGGGGGCTCAGGGAGATACCGAAAAAATGGGGGGGGGCTTAGGGAAATACAGAGAGAGAGAATGGGGGGCTTAGGGAAATACAGAGAGAGAGAATGGGGGGCTTAGGGAGATCCAGAGAGAGAGAATGGGGGGCTTAGGGAGATCCAGAGAGAGAGAATGGCGGGGGGCTCAGGGAGATTCAGAGAGAGAGAATGGGGGGCTCAGGGAGATCCAGAGAGAGAGAATGGGGGGCTCAGGGAGATTCAGAGAGAGAGAATGGGGGGCTCAGGGAGATCCAGAGAGAGAGAATGGGGGGCTTAGGGAGATCCAGAGAGAGAGAATGGGGGGCTTAGGGAGATCCAGAGAGAGAGAATGGGGGGCTTAGGGAGATCCAGAGAGAGAGAATGGGGGGCTTAGGGAGATCCAGAGAGAGAGAATGGGGGGCTTAGGGAGATCCAGAGAGAGAGAATGGGGGGCTTAGGGAGATATGGAGAGAGAGAAAATGGGGGCTTAGGGAGATCCAGAGAGAGAGAATGGGGGGCTTAGAGAGATCCAGAGAGAGAGAATGGGGGGCTTAGGGAGATACAGAGAGAGAGAATGGGGGGCTTAGGGAGATCCAGAGAGAGAAAATGGGGGGCTCAGGGAGATACAGAGAGAGAGAATGGGGGGCTCAGGGAGATACAGAGAGAGAGAATGGGGGGCTTAGGGAGATCCAGAGAGAGAGAATGGGGGGCTTAGTGAGATCCAGAGAGAGAGAATGGGGGGCTTAGGGAGATCCAGAGAGAGAGATTGGGGGGCTTAGGGAGATCCAGAGAGAGAGAATGGGGGGCTTAGGGAGATCCAGAGAGAGAGAATGGGGGGCTCAGAGAGGTACAGAGAGAGAGAATGGGGGGCTTAGGGAGATCCAGAGAGAGAGATTGGGGGGCTTAGGGAGATCCAGAGAGAGAGAATGGGGGGCTTAGGGAGATCCAGAGAGAGAGAATCTGGGGCTCAGAGAGGTACAGAGAGAATGGGGGGCTCAGGAAGGTACAGAGAGAATGGGGGGCTCAGGGAGGTACAGAGAGAATGGGGGGCTCAGGGAGGTACGGAGAGAGAGAAAATGGGGGCTTAGGGAGATCCAGAGAGAGAGAATGGGGGGGCTCAGTGAGATACAGAGAGAGAGAATGGGGGGCTTAGGGAGATCCAGAGAGAGAGATTGGGGGGCTTAGGGAGATCCAGAGAGAGAGAATGGGGAGCTTAGGGAGATCCAGAGAGAGAGAATGGGGGGCTCAGAGAGGTACAGAGAGAATGGGGGGCTCAGGAAGGTACAGAGAGAATGGGGGGCTCAGGGAGGTACAGAGAGCATTGGGGGGCTCAGTGAGGTACAGAGAGAATGGGGGGCTCAGGGAGGTACAGGGAAAACAGGGGGCTCAGGGAGGTACAGAGAGAATGGGGGCTCAGGGAGGTACAGATAGCATGGGGGGCTCAGGGAGGTACAGAGAGCATGGGGGGCTCAGGGAGGTACAGAGAGCATGGGGGGCTCCGGGAGGTACAGAGATAATGGGGGCTCAGGAAGGTACAGAGAGCAATCGGGGGCTCAGGGAGGTACAGAGAGAATGGGGGCTCAGGGAGGTACAGAGAGCATGGGGGGCTCAGGGAGGTACAGAGAGCATGGGGGGCTCAGGGAGGTACAGAGAGAATGGGAGGCTCAGGGAGGTACAGAGAGAATGGGGGGCTCAGGGAGGTACAGAGAGAATGGGGGGGCTCAGGGAGGTACAGAGAGCATGGGGGGCTCAGGGAGGTACAGAGAGAATGGGGGCTCAGGAAGGTACAGAGAGCAATCGGGGGCACAGGGAGGTACAGAGATAATGGGAGGCTCAGGGAGGTACAGAGAGAATGGGGGGCTCAGGGAGGTACAGAGAGAATGGGGGGCTCAGGGAGGTACAGAGAGCATGGGGGGCTCAGGGAGGTACAGAGAGAATGGGGGGCTCAGGGAGGTACAGAGAGAATGGGGGGCTCAGGGAGGTACAGAGAGAATGGGGGGCTCAGGGAGGTACAGAGAGCATGGGGGCTCAGGGAGGTACAGAGAGAATAGGGGCTCAGGAAGGTACAGAGAGCATGGGGGGCTCAGGGAGGTACAGAGAGAATGGGGGGCTCAGGAAGGTACAGAGAGCATGGGGGCTCAGGGAGGTACAGAGAGAATGGGGGGCTCAGGGAGGTACAGAGATAATGGGAGGCTCAGGGAGGTACAGAGAGAATGGGGGGCTCAGGGAGGTACAGAGAGAATGGGGGGCTCAGGGAGGTACAGAGAGCATGGGGGGCTCAGGGAGGTACAGAGAGAATGGGGGCTCAGGAAGGTACAGAGAGCATGGGGGCTCAGGGAGGTACAGAGAGAATGGGGGGCTCAGGTAGGTACAGAGAGAATGGGGGGCTCAGGGAGGTACAGAGAGCATGGGGGGCTCAGGTAGGTACAGAGAGAATGGGGGGCTCAGGGAGGTACAGAGAGAATGGGGGGCTCAGAGAGGTACAGAGAGAATGGGGGCTCAGGAAGGTACAGAGAGCATGGGGGGCTCAGGGAGGTACAGAGAGAATGGGGGGCTCAGGGAGGTACAGAGAGCATGGGGGGCTCAGGGAGGTACAGAGAGCATGGGGGGCTCAGGGAGGTACAGAGAGCATGGGGGGCTCCGGGAGGTACAGAGATAATGGGAGGCTCAGGGAGGTACAGAGAGCATGGGGGGCTCAGGGAGGTACAGAGAGAATGGGAGGCTCAGGGAGGTACAGAGAGAATGGGGGGCTCAGGGAGGTACAGAGAGAATGGGGGGCTCAGGGAGGTACAGAGAGAATGGGAGGCTCAGGGAGGTACAGAGAGAATGGGGGGCTCAGGGAGGTACAGAGAGAATGGGGGGCTCAGGGAGGTACAGAGAGAATGGGGGGCTCAGGGAGGTACAGAGAGCATGGGGGGCTCAGGGAGGTACAGAGAGAATGGGGGGCTCAGGGAGGTACAGAGAGAATGGGGGGCTCAGGGAGGTACAGAGAGAATGGGGGGCTCAGGGAGGTACAGAGAGCATGGGGGCTCAGGGAGGTACAGAGAGAATAGGGGCTCAGGAAGGTACAGAGAGCATGGGGGGCTCAGGGAGGTACAGAGAGAATGGGGGGCTCAGGAAGGTACAGAGAGCATGGGGGCTCAGGGAGGTACAGAGAGAATGGGGGGCTCAGGGAGGTACAGAGATAATGGGAGGCTCAGGGAGGTACAGAGAGAATGGGGGGCTCAGGGAGGTACAGAGAGAATGGGGGGCTCAGGGAGGTACAGAGAGCATGGGGGGCTCAGGGAGGTACAGAGAGAATGGGGGCTCAGGGAGGTACAGAGAGCATGGGAGCTCAGGGAGGTACAGAGAGAATGGGGGGCTCAGGGAGGTACAGAGAGAATGGGAGGCTCAGGGAGGTACAGAGAGAATGGGGGCTCAGGAAGGTACAGAGAGAATGGGGGGCTCAGGGAGGTACAGAGAGAATGGGGGGCTCAGGGAGGTACAGAGAGAATGGGGGGCTCAGGGAGGTACAGAGAGAATGGGAGGCTCAGGGAGGTACAGAGAGAATGGGGGGCTCAGTGAGGTACAGAGAGAATGGGGGCTCAGGGAGGTACAGAGAGCATGGGGGGCTCAGGGAGGTACAGAGAGAATGGGGGGCTCAGGGAGGTACAGAGAGAATGGGGGGCTCAGGGAGGTACAGGGAAAACAGGGGGCTCAGGGAGGTACAGAGAGAATGGGGGGCTCAGGGAGGTACAGGGAAAACAGGGGGATCAGGGAGGTACAGAGAGAATGGGGGGCTCAGGGAGGTACAGGGAAAACAGGGGGCTCAGGGAGGTACAGAGAGAATGGGGGCTCAGGGAGGTACAGGGAAAACAGGGGGCTCAGGGAGGTACAGAGAGAATAGGGGGCTCAGAGAGGTACAGAGAGAATAGGGGGCTCAGGGAGGTACAGAGAGAATGGGGGTCTCAGGGAGGTACAGAGAGAATAGGGGGCTCAGGGAGGTACAGAGAGCATTGGGGGCTCAGGGAGGTACAGAGAGAATGGGGGGCTCAGGGAGGTACAGACAGAATGGGGGGCTCAGGGAGGTACAGAGAGAATGGGGGGCTCAGGGAGGTACAGAGAGCATGGGGGGCTCAGGGAGGTACAGAGAGAATGGGGGGCTCAGGAAGGTACAGAGAGCATGGGAGCTCAGGGAGGTACAGAGAGAATGGGGGGCTCAGAGAGGTACAGAGAGAATGGGGGGCTCAGGGAGGTACAGAGAGAATGGGGGCTCAGGAAGGTACAGAGAGAATGGGGGGCTCAGGGAGGTACAGAGAGAATGGGGGGCTCAGGGAGGTACAGAGAGAATGGGGGGCTCAGGGAGGTACAGAGAGAATGGGGGCTCAGGAAGGTACAGAGAGAATGGGGGGCTCAGGGAGGTACAGAGAGAATGGGGGGCTCAGGGAGGTACAGAGAGAATGGGGGGCTCAGGGAGGTACAGAGAGAATGGGGGGCTCAGGGAGGTACAGAGAGAATGGGGGCTCAGGGAGGTACAGAGAGAATGGGGGGCTCAGAGAGGTACAGAGAGAATGGGGGGCTCAGGGAGGTACAGAGAGAATGGGGGGCTCAGGGAGGTACAGAGAGAATGGGGGGCTCAGGGAGGTACAGAGAGAATGGGGGCTCAATAAGATACAGAGTGAAAAGCGGTTTAGGGAGATAAAGAGGGAAAGAGGGGGGCTCAGGGAGATAGCGAGAGAATGGGGCTCAGAGATACAGAGATAATGGGGGGTTAGGGGATACAGAGGGAATGGGGGCTCAGGGAGATTGGAACAGATGGTGTTTATATGAAAGAGGGAGCAAAGATGGGGGGCTAGAAGGGATGAATTAAATAATGGGGGGCTCACTGAGGTCTACTATGAGAGAAGAGACCACGATGGAGGGCTAGGAGGGATATAGCCCCCTTTGTGACTATACATCTGTGCATACTCAGCAGGACTATATAATGCAGCATATCCAGTGCAGATAGATACTCAGTAACACTCTATAATGCAGTGTATTCACTATTAGTGCAGATACTCAGTATAACATATGTGCATACAGCTGTAATTAGTGAATACTGTGATGGTTTGTTACATACACACCCCTACTGTGCAGGGCTCTACGGTGGAAGAATGGAAGATTGGGGTATTGTGCAAAGTACTCCATTACAGACAGGGTAGTGGAGAAGATGAGCGGCCCTCAGTGGGGGTGGTAGTGACACAGACAGCGCACGCGCCAGCCAGGGGTCTAGTTACATAAGATGGCCAACGAGATGGACACGTTTATCCTTTATTACCTTTGGACACTTGTCTGAGTGGTGTCTGCGTGTGAAGGGAACACATGGGGGGTACATATGAGTGTGTGATAGTAAGTGGGTCTGTGAGTGTGTCTGTGTGTGTTACTATACCTGTGAGTGGGTCTGTAAGTGTGTCTGTGTGTGTTACTATACCTGTGAGTGGGTCTGTGAGTGTGAGTGTGTCTGTGTGTGTTACTATACCTGTGAGTGGGCCTGTAAGTGTGAGTGTGTCTGTGTGTGTTACTATACCTGTGAGTTTGTCTGTGAGTGTGAGTGTGTCTGTGTGTGTTACTATACCTGTGAGTTTGTCTGTGAGTGTGTCTGTGTGTGTTACTATACCTGTGAGTGGGTCTGTGAGTGTGAGTGTGTCTGTGTGTGTTACTATACCTGTGAGTGGGTCTGTAAGTGTGTCTGTGTGTGTTACTATACCTGTGAGTGGGTCTGTGAGTGGGTCTGTGAGTGTGTGTCACTATACCAGTGAGTGGGTCTGTGAGTGGGTCTGTGAGTGTGTGTTACTATACTTGTGAGTGGGTCTGTGAGTGTGTGTTACTATACCTGTGAGTGGGTCTGTGAGTGGGTCTGTGAGTGGGTCTGTGAGTGTGAGTGGGTCTGTGAGTGGGTCTGTGAGTTTCAGTGGGTCTGTGAGTGTGTGTTACTATACCTGTGAGTGGGTCTGTGAGTGGGTCTGTAAGTGGGTCTGTGAGTGTGTGTCACTATACCAGTGAGTGGGTCTGTGAGTGGGTCTGTGAGTGTGTGTTACTATACTTGTGAGTGGGTCTGTGAGTGTGTGTTACTATACTTGTGAGTGGGTCTGTGAGTTTCAGTGGGTCTGTGAGTGTGTGTCACTATACCAGTGAGTGGGTCTGTGAGTGGGTCTGTGAGTGTGTGTTACTATACTTGTGAGTGGGTCTGTGAGTGTGTGTTACTATACTTGTGAGTGGGTCTGTGAGTGTGTGTTACTATACCTGTGAGTGGGTCTGTGAGTGGGTCTGTGAGTGTGAGTGGGTCTGTGAGTGGGTCTGTGAGTGTGTGTTACTATACCAGTGACTAATAAAAATGACGACTAATTTTTAAAAACATCTTTCTTTTGAGTCCACGTGAGGCCGAGTGATGTAAAGCTCGGCCCGGTGCCCCGTCCTCTGTTAGGAGATCTGCCCCATGTGTGTACAGGCTGGACATGAGGAGGAATCTCCAGGTGCAAAGGGCAGGACCCTCCCCCGTGGGGTGTGGGGATCACTGGGGGGGGGGTGACACACATTATATACAGTGTTTACTTACAGTAATATAACACATATATGTACATATGTATACACACATACATATAGAGGTATACACATATGCAGGAATACACATACCATATGTATATATGATTATAATGTTAGCACACGTATGAGTATCTCCCATATATGGTGCTAGTGCAGGATTAGTCTTTATTTAGTGGATCCTGCCCCACTGAGATCCCCCGGCACCTGTGTGTACAGGGCTATAATAAGTATTATACATCCGTTTATTTAGACTCTGATTTACCAGCCACTGCCCCAACTGCCCTCCCAGGCCCTGCCCCCAGTGGTGTATTTATGTCTCAGTCCCAGCTCCATGAGCCCCCCCCCCCCCCCCCCCCCCCCAGACAGCTGTTACTACAGAGCCCCCACCTCATCTGTTGGTAAAAAGAGTGTTCCTATATCTCTTATAGGATGGAGTACTCACTGGGGGGTGTTATATAACAAATAAAATATAATATCCAGCAAAACCCATCTGGTCTGCCCATTCTGTCTACCTAAACGTGTGCTTATTTAATCCTCAGTACGGCTTATCCCAGGCATGCTTGAATACCTTAACTGTGTTTGACTCTACTGGATGGCTCTTCCACTTATCTACTACTCTTACTGTATGGTAGAATTTTACTAAATTACCCCTCACATCACCAAATCATCACATAATAAAATCACCAGATCACCAAATCATCAAATCAACAGATCACCAAATCATCACATAATAAAATCACAAGATCACCAAATCATCAGATCACCAAATCATCAAATCACCAGATCATCAAATCACCAAATCATCAAATCACCAGGTCACCAAATCATCAAATCACCAAATCATCAAATCACCAAATTGTCAAATCACCAGATCATCAAATCACCAGATCACCAAATCGTCAAATCATCAAATCACCAAATCACCAGATCATTAAATCACCAGATCACCACATCAGGCCATCTTGTTCTTGTTCCTCTTCATCTTTTTTAATTTTGCATTTTTCTGCAACAAATCCCTGAAACATCCCAAATAAAACGGATAATAATATTGGTATAAAGTATTCACCCCATGAAATCCGCTCCATTCCAGTAAATAAATAATAAAGGAGTAAAGTGAAGTACAATCTGCCCCGAGGTCAGTTATATGTTGACCCCACAGAGCCCATTCTGACTCACATAAGATATTAACTCTTTCCAGTCCCTGGCAACCTCTCCAGTTCTCGTCTCTTTGTTTCCAGGACTTTACAAGCTGCCGTTTTGCCACTAATAGTATATTGTTATATGTATATGATATGTATATATGTAATGGTACATGTGATCTCAGGTCTTTTGTGTAGGGTCATATCCCACAGAAAACGTGGTGTAGGATGCAGCTTTTTTATAAGATCTATTGTCATACAAATATGCCCAACATATGTACATGCCCACCATTTATGCCCACCATAAATGTATGCCCACCATATATGTACATACATGCCCACCATATATGTACATGCCCACAATGTAGGGCCACCATACATGTACATACATGCTCACCATGTATGCCTACCATAAATGTAAGCCCACCATAAATGTACATACATGCTCACCATGTATGCCCACCATAAATGTATGCCCACCATACATGTATATACATGCCCACCACATTCTCCAGCATTTGTCACTCCCATTTTAGCTGTGATTGATGGGACCAGGTACGATCTCTGGAACAGGGGTGCACAAGTTCGGTGCTGGAGGGCCACACACAGGCATGGATTTGAAGATATCCTTTCTGTGCACAGGTGAGTCAATCAGGATGGCTGATGAAGTGTTCGACTCACCTGTGTGTAGCAGGGATATCCTCAAATCCAGGCCTGTGTGTGGCCCTCCAGGACTGAACCTGTGCACCCCTGCTTTAAAGTAAGTTTCCCTAAAGGATACAGATTGTGTGGATCTACATACTCAGGAGGAAGCTCGACAACATGTTCCTGATAATATCCCTGTACGATACGACCTCCCACCAATGGACATGCAACTCCCACTTCCTTATCCTATGTTTTCCATATACCATATGGCCTCCTGACAATCTACATGCTACTCCCACTTCCTTATCCTATGTTTTCCATATACCATATGGCCTCCTGCCAATCTACATGCTACTCCCACTTCCTTATCCTATGTTTTCCATATACCATACGGCCTCCTGCCAATCTACATGCTACTCCCACTTCCTTATCCTATGTTTTCCATATACCATACAGCCTCCTGCCAATCTACATGCTACTCCCACTTCCTTATCCTATGTTTTCCCTATACCATACAGCCTCCTGCCAATCTACATGCTACTCCCACTTCCTTATCCTATGTTTTCCATATACCATACAGCCTCCTGCTAATCTCCATCCTACTACCATTTCCTTATCCTATGTTTTCCCTATACCATACAGCCTCCTGCCAATCTACATGCTACTCCCACTTCCTTATCCTATGTTTTCCCTATACCATACAGCCTCCTGTCAATCTACATGCTACTCCCACTTCCTTATCCTATGTTTTCCCTATACCATACGGCCTCCTGCCAATCTACATGCTACTCCCACTTCCTTATCCTATGTTTTCCCTATACCATACGGCCTCCTGCCAATCTACATGCTACTCCCACTTCCTTATCCTATGTTTTCCCTATACCATACGGCCTCCTGCCAATCTACATGCTACTCCCACTTCCTTATCCTATGTTTTCCCTATACCATACGGCCTCCTGCCAATCTACATGCTACTCCCACTTCCTTATCCTATGTTTTCCCTATACCATACTGCCTCCTGCCAATCTACATGCTACTCCCACTTCCTTATCCTATGTTTTCCCTATACCATATGGCCTCCCACCAATCTACATCCCACTCCCACTTCCTTATCCTATGCTTTCCCTATACCATACAGCCTAATGCCAATCTCCATCCTACTCCCACTTCCTTATCCTATGTTTCCCCTATACCATATGGCCTCCTGCCAATCTACATGCTACTCCCACTTCCTTATCCTATGTTTTCCCTATACCATACGGCCTCCTGCCAATCTACATGATACTCCCACTTCCTTATCCTATGCTTTCCCTATACCAGACGGCCTCCTGCCAATCTACATGCTACTCCCACTTCCTTATCCTATGTTTTCCATATACCATACGGCCTCCTGCCAATCTACATGCTACTCCCACTTCCTTATCCTATGTTTTCCCTATACCATATGACCTCCTGCCAATCTACATGCTACTACCACTTCCTTATCCTATGTTTTGCCTATACCATACAGCCTCCTGCCAATCTACATGCTACTCCCACTTCCTTATCCTATGTTTTCCATATACCATACGGCCTCCTGCCAATCTACATGCTACTCCCACTTCCTTATCCTATGTTTTCCCTATACCATATGGCCTCCTGCCAATCTACATGCTACTCCCACTTCCTTATCCTATGTTTTCCTTATACCATACGGCCTCCTGCCAATCTACATGATACTCCCACTTCCTTATCCTATGCTTTCCCTATACCATACGGCCTCCTGCCAATCTACATGCTACTCCCACTTCCTTATCCTATGTTTTCCCTATACCATATGGCCTCCTGCCAATCTACATGCTACTCCCACTTCCTTATCCTATGTTTTCCCTATACCATACGGCCTCCTGCCAATCTACATGCTACTCCCACTTCCTTATCCTATGTTTCCCCTATACCATATGGCCTCCTGCCAATCTACATGCTACTCCCGCTTCCTTATCCTATGTTTTCCCTATACCATATGGCCTCCTGCCAATCTACATCCCACTCCCACTTCCTTATCCTATGCTTTCCCTATACCATATGGCCTCCTGCCAATCTACATGCTACTCCCACTTCCTTATCCTATGTTTTCCCTATACCATACGGCCTCCTGAAAATCTACATGCTACTCCCACTTCCTTATCCTATGCTTTCCCTATACCATATGGCCTCCTGCCAATCTACATGCTACTCTAACTACCTTATACTATGCTTTCCCTATACCATATGGCCTCCTGCCAATCTACATGCTACTCCCACTTCCTTATCCTATGCTTTCCCTATACCATACGACCTCCTGCCAATCTACATGCTACTCCCACTTCCTTATCCTATGTTTTCACTATACCATATGGCCTCCTGCCAATCTTCATGCTACTCCCACTTCCTTATCCTATGTTTTCCCTATACCATATGGCCTCCTGCCAATCTACATCCCACTCCCACTTCTTTATCCTATGCTTTCCCTATACCATATGGCCTCCTGCCAATCTACATGCTACTCCCACTTCCTTATCCTATGTTTCCCCTATACCATATGGCCTCCTGCCAATCTACATGCTACTCCCACTTCCTTATCCTATGCTTTCCCTATACCATACGACCTCCTGCCAATCTACATGCTACTCCCACTTCCTTATCCTATGTTTTCACTATACCATATGGCCTCCTGCCAATCTTCATGCTACTCCCACTTCCTTATCCTATGTTTTCCCTATACCATATGGCCTCCTGCCAATCTACATCCCACTCCCACTTCTTTATCCTATGCTTTCCCTATACCATATGGCCTCCTGCCAATCTACATGCTACTCCCACTTCCTTATCCTATGTTTCCCCTATACCATATGGCCTCCTGCCAATCTACATGCTACTCCCACTTCCTTATTCTATGTTTTCCCTATACCATATGGCCTCCTGCCAATCTTCATGCTACTCCCACTCCCTTATCCTATGCTTTCCCTATACCATACGGCCTCCTGCCAATCTTCATGCTACTCCCACTCCCTTATCCTATGTTTTCCCTATACCATATGGCCTCCTGCCAATCTTCATGCTACTCCCACTCCCTTATCCTATGCTTTCCCTATACCATACGGCCTCCTGCCAATCTACATGCTACTCCCACTTCCTTATACTATGTTTTCCCTATACCATATGGCCTCCTGCCAATCTACATGCTACTCCCACTTCCTTATCCTATGTTTTCCCTACACCATATGGCCTCCTGCCAATCTACATGCTACTCCCACTTCCTTATCCTATGTTTTCCCTATACCATACGGCCTCCTGCCAATCTACATGCTACTACCACTTCCTTATCCTATGTTTTCCCTACACCATATGGCCTCCTGCCAATCTACATGATACTCCCACTTCCTTATCCTATGTTTTCCCTATACCATACGGCCTCCTGCCAATCTACATGCTACTCCCACTTCCTTATCCTATGTTTTCCCTATACCATACAGCCTCCTGCCAATCTACATGCTACTCCCACTTCCTTATCCTATGTTTTCCCTATACCATATGGCCTCCTGCCAATCTACATGCTACTCCCACTTCCTTATCCTATGTTTTCCCTATACCATACGGCCTCCTGCCAATCTACATGCTACTCCCACTTCCTTATCCTATGTTTCCCCTATACCATATGGCCTCCTGCCAATCTACATGCTACTCCCACTTCCTTATCCTATGTTTTCCCTATACCATATGGCCTCCTGCCAATCTACATGCTACTCCCACTTCCTTATCCTATGTTTTCCCTATACCATATGGCCTCCTGCCAATCTACATGCTACTCCCACTTCCTTATCCTATGTTTTCCCTATACCATATGGCCTCCTGCCAATCTACATGCTACTCCCACTTCCTTATCCTATGTTTTCCCTATACCATATGGCCTCCTGCCAATCTACATGCTACTCCCACTTCCTTATCCTATGTTTTCCCTATACCATATGGCCTCCTGCCAATCTACATGCTACTCCCACTTCCTTATCCTATGTTTTCCCTATACCATATGGCCTCCTGCAAATCTACATGCTACTCCCACTTCCTTATCCTATGTTTTTCCTATACCATATGGCCTCCTGCCAATCTACATCCTACTCCCACTTCCTTATCCTATGTTTATGTTTTCCCTATACCATATGGCCTCCTGCCAATCTACATGCTACTCCCACTTCCTTATCCTATGTTTTCCTTATACCATACGGCCTCCTGCCAATCTACATGATACTCCCACTTCCTTATCCTATGCTTTCCCTATACCATACGGCCTCCTGCCAATCTACATGCTACTCCCACTTCCTTATCCTATGTTTTCCCTATACCATATGGCCTCCTGCCAATCTACATGCTACTCCCACTTCCTTATCCTATGTTTTCCCTATACCATACGGCCTCCTGCCAATCTACATGCTACTCCCACTTCCTTATCCTATGTTTCCCCTATACCATATGGCCTCCTGCCAATCTACATGCTACTCCCGCTTCCTTATCCTATGTTTTCCCTATACCATATGGCCTCCTGCCAATCTACATCCCACTCCCACTTCCTTATCCTATGCTTTCCCTATACCATATGGCCTCCTGCCAATCTACATGCTACTCCCACTTCCTTATCCTATGTTTTCCCTATACCATACGGCCTCCTGAAAATCTACATGCTACTCCCACTTCCTTATCCTATGCTTTCCCTATACCATATGGCCTCCTGCCAATCTACATGCTACTCTAACTACCTTATACTATGCTTTCCCTATACCATATGGCCTCCTGCCAATCTACATGCTACTCCCACTTCCTTATCCTATGCTTTCCCTATACGATACGACCTCCTGCCAATCTACATGCTACTCCCACTTCCTTATCCTATGTTTTCACTATACCATATGGCCTCCTGCCAATCTTCATGCTACTCCCACTTCCTTATCCTATGTTTTCCCTATACCATATGGCCTCCTGCCAATCTACATCCCACTCCCACTTCTTTATCCTATGCTTTCCCTATACCATATGGCCTCCTGCCAATCTACATGCTACTCCCACTTCCTTATCCTATGTTTCCCCTATACCATATGGCCTCCTGCCAATCTACATGCTACTCCCACTTCCTTATCCTATGTTTTCCTTATACCATACGGCCTCCTGCCAATCTACATGCTACTCCCACTTCCTTATCCTATGTTTTCCCTATACCATACGGCCTCTTGCCAATCTACATGCTACACACACTTCCTTATCCTATGTTTTCCCTATACCATATGGCCTCCTGCCAATCTACATGCTACTCCCACTTCTCATCCTATGTTTTCCCTATACCGTACGGCCTCCTGTCAATCTACATGCTACTCACACTTCGTTATCCTATGCTTTCCCTATACCATATGGCCTCCTGCCAATCTACATGCTACTCCCACTTCCTTATCCTATGTTTTCCCTATCCCATACGATCTCCTGCCAATCTACATGTTACTCCCACTTCCTTATCCTATGTTTTCCCTATACCATATGGCCTCCTGCCAATCTACATGCTACTCCCACTTCCTTATCCTATGTTTTCCCTATACCATATGGCCTCCTGCCAATCTACATGCTACTCCCACTTCCTTATCCTATGTTTTCACTATACCATATGGCCTCCTGCAAATCTACATGATACTCCCACTTCCTTATCCTATGTTTTCCCTATACCATATGGCCTCCTGCCAATCTACATGCTACTCCCACTTCCTTATCCTATATTTTCCCTATACCATACAGCCTCCTGCCAATCTACATGCTACTCCCACTTTCTTATCCTATGTTTTCCCTATACTATATGGCCTCCTGCAAATCTACATGCTACTCCCACTTCCTTATCCTATGCTTTCCCTATACCATACAGCCTCCTGCCAATCTACATGCTACTCCCACTTCCTTATCCTATGTTTTCCCTATACCATATGGCCTCCTGCCAATCTACATGCTACTCCCACTTCCTTATCCTATGTTTTCCCTATACCATATGGCCTCCTGCCAATCTACATGCTACTCCCACTTCCTTATCCTATGTTTTCCCTATACCATACAGCCTCCTGCCAATCTACATGCTACTCCCACTTCCTTATCCTATGTTTTCCCTATACCATATGGCCTTCTGCCAATCTACATGCTACTCCCACTTCCTTATCCTATGCTTTCCATATACCATATGGCCTTCTGCCAATCTACATGCTACTCCCACTTCCTTATCCTATGCTTTCCCTATACCATATGGCCTCCTGCCAATCTACATGCTACTCCCACTTCCTTATCCTATGTTTTCCCTATACCATATGGCCTCCAGCCAATCTACATGCTACTCCCACTTCCTTATCCTATGTTTTCCCTATACTATATGGCCTCCTGCCAATCTACATGCTACTCCCACTTCCTTATCCTATGCTTTCCCTATACCATACGGCCTCCTGCCAATCTACATGCTACTCCCACTTCCTTATCCTATATTTTCCCTATACCATATGGCCTCCTGCCAATCTACATGCTACTCCCACTTCCTTATCCTATGTTTTCCCTATACCATACAGCCTCCTGCCAATCTACATGCTACTCCCACTTCCTTATCCTATGCATTCCCTATACCATACGGCCTCCTGCCAATCTCCATCCTACTCCCACTTCCTTGTCCTATGCTTTCCCTATACCATATGGCCTCCTGCCAATCTACATGCTACTCCCACTTCCTTATCCTATGTTTTCCCTATACCATATGGCCTCCTGCCAATCTACATGCTACTCCCACTTCCTTATCCTATGTTTTCCCTATTCCATACAGCCTCCTGCCAATCTACATGCTACTCCCACTTCCTTATCCTATGTTTTCCCTATACCATACGGCCTCCTGCCAATCTACATGCTACTCCCACTTCCTTATCATATGTTTTCCCTATACCATATGGCCTCCTGCCAATCTACATGCTACTCCCACTTCCTTATCCTATGTTTTCCCTATACTATATGGCCTCCTGCCAATCTACATGCTACTCCCACTTCCTTATCCTATGTTTTCCCTATACCATATGGCCTCCTGCCAATCTACATGCTACTCCCACTTCCTTATCCTATGTTTTCCCTATATTATATGGCCTCCTGCCAATCTACATGCTACTCCCACTTCCTTATCCTATGTTTTCCCTATACTATATGGCCTCCTGCCAATCTACATGCTACTCCCACTTCCTTATCCTATGTTTTCCCTATACTATACAGCCTCCTGCCAATCTTCATGCTACTCCCACTTCCTTATCCTATGTTTCCCCTATACCATATGGCCTCCTGCCAATCTACATGCTACTCCCACTTCCTTATCCTATGTTTTTCCTATACCATACGGCCTCCTGCCAATCTACATGCTACACACACTTCCTTATCCTATGTTTTCCCTATACCATACGGCCTCCTGCCAATTTACATGCTACTCCAACTTCCTTATCCTATGCTTTCCCTATACCTTACAGCCTTCTGCCAATCTACATGCTACTCCCACTTCCTTATCCTATGTTTTCCCAATACCATACGGCCTCCTGCCAATCTACATGCTACTCCCACTTCCTTATCCTATGTTTTCCCAATACCATACGGCCTCCTGCCAATCTACATGCTACTCCCACTTCCTTATCCTATGTTTTCCCTATACCATACGGCCTCCTGCCAATCTACATGCTACTCCCACTTCCTTATCCTATGTTTTCCCTATACTATACAGCCTCCTGCCAATCTACATGCTACTCCCACTTCCTTATCCTATGCTTTCCCTATACCATACGGCCTCCTGCCAATCTACATGCTACTCCCACTTCCTTACCCTATGTTTTCCCTATACCATATGGCCTCCTGCCAATCTACATGCTACTCCCACTTCCTTATCCTATGTTTTCCCTATACCATACGGCCTCCTGCCAATCTACATGCTACTCCCACTTCCTTATCCTATGTTTTCCCTATACCATACGGCCTCCTGCCAATCTACATGCTACTCCCACTTCCTTATCCTATGCTTTCCCTATACCATACAGCCTCCTGCCAATCTCCATCCTACTCCCACTTCCTTATCCTATGTTTTCCCTATACCATACGGCCTCCTGCCAATCTACATGCTACTCCCACTTCCTTATCCTATGTTTTCCCTATACCATATGGCCTCCTGCCAATCTCCATCCTACTCCCACTTCCTCATCCTATGCTTTCTCTATACCATACGGCCTCCTGCCAATCTCCATCCCACTCCCACTTTTTCATCCTATGTTTTCCCTTTACCATACGGCCTCCTGCCAATCTCCATCCCACTCCCACCTCCACATCCTATGTTTTCCCTATGCCATACAGCCTCCTGCCAATCTGCATCCCACTCCCACTTCCGCATCCTATGCTTTCCCTATACCATATAACCTCGTGCCCATCAACATCCTACTCCCACCTCCATATCCTATGTTTTCCCTATACCATACGGCCTCCTGCCAATCTCCATCCTACTCCCACTTCCGCATCCTATGTTTTCCCTATACCATACAGCCTCCTGCCAATCTGCATCCAACTCCACTTCCGCATCCTATGCTTTCCCTATACCATACGGCCTCCTGCCAATCTCCATCCTACTCCCATTTCCTCATCCTATATTTTCCCTATACCATACAGCCTCCTGCCAATCTCTATCCTAATCCCATTTCCTTATCCTATGTTTTCCCTATGCCATACAGCCTCCTGTCAATCTCCATCTTACTCCCACTTTCTCATCTCATGTTTCCCTATACCATATGGCTTCCTGCCAATATACTTCACCCACTTTCTCATCCTATGTTTTCCCTATACCATACAGCCTTCTGCCTTCTCCATCCTTCTCCCACCTATATTTTCCCTATACCATATGGCCTCCTGTCAATCTCCATCCTACTCCCACTTCCTCATTACGTGTTATACAACATGGAGGGAAGTCCACCCAATAAACAAACCTCCATCTGTTTCCATCTTGATGGAACCAGGTTTGAGCAGCACATGTGACAACATCACTGAATCATGGTAATCTCTCACATGTGGTGATGCTAAGCCCCGCTATTGTCTCTTAGTTACATCCAATCCAGTCCTTGTTCTTTTCCCTCCATATATGCACTTGCCAACATGCACAGGGCCACATCGAAACATATAGATTTTGTGGAGAATCAGCATGTTCCCCACAGTTATTCTACCACCCAGTACAGGTTTCCCCTATCCAGGACATATTTACCCATCCCATTCAGGACAGGTTTCCCCCATCCCATCTTACCCAGGACAGGTTTCCCACATCCAGGACAGATTTCCTCCATGTAGGACAGGTTTCCCCCATCCCATCTTACCCAGGACAGGTTTTCCCCATCCAGGACAGATTTCCTCCATGCAGGACAGGTTTCCCCCATCCCATCTTACCCAGGACAGGTTTCCCCCATCCAGGACAGATTTCCCCCATCCCATCTTACCCAGGACAGGTTTTCCCCATCCAGGACAGATTTCCTCCATGCAGGACAGGTTTCCAGCATCCCATCTTACCCAGGAAAGGTTTTCCCCATCCAGGACAGATTTCCTTCATGCAGGACAGGTTTCCCCCATCCCATCTTACCCAGGACAGGCTTTCCCCATCCAGGACAGATTTCCTCCATGCAGGACAGGTTTCCCCAATCCCATCTTACCCAGGACAGGTTTCCCCCATCCAGGACAGGTTTTCCCCATCCCATCTTACCCAGGACATGTTTCCCCCATCCAGGACAGATTTCCCCCATCCCATCTTACCCAGGACAGGATTTCCCCATCCAGGACAGATTTCCCCCATCCCATCTTACCCAGGACAGGTTTTCCCCATCCAGGACAGATTTCCTCCATGCAGGACAGGTTTCCAGCCTCCCATCTTACCCAAGACAGGTTTTCCCCATCCAGGACAGATTTCCTCCACGCAGGACAGATTTCCCCCATTCCATCCAGGACCTATTTCATCATCCTATTCAGCACAGGTTTCCCACAACCAATACAGGAAAGGTTTCCACCATCCCATTCAGATAACAGTAAATAAGGTAGAGATGTCAAAGGGTCAGTTATAGTTAATACTACATCATTATTTTCTGAGATCGATCCCAAAATCTCTTGAGCATCTTATCAGTTCTGCTGACGGATCCATTATAAGAATAAAGATTAAAGGTGAGAGTGGACGTCCTTGATGAGTACCATTTTTTTGTTTCATTGTTCTTTATTAAGGACACACAGAAATAAATTTACAATAAGTATGGAAATCTACAAATAACAATTGATAAAAACATCAAAGAAAACATGTGAGTTCCATAATCATCATATAGAAGCAAAGTTGTATAATTTAAGCTATAATAAAGTGTTTAAATACAGTCTGTAGCGGAACCCATCACTGTTTTAAACTGTTTTATGATTATTATGGTTAAAATATGATCCTACTATATATATGTTGGTTGATGTTCTACAGAATATATTGGCTCAGAATATTAGCCAGACGTTTGCAGACCTAGGCTAATAGATAATCCTGTTACAGAGATTCAAGAGATAAGAAAGTTGTAAAGGATCCTTGCATTTTCCAAAGTGTTTTCATTCTCTGATAAGAACAAAGAATGATCTAATTAATGTCTGATTGTATCCAAGTTGCCAGGGAGGTGTGACTCACCTATTGTCCTATATGTGTATTGTGTGGGGGATATGTGCAATGTCTGTGTGTTATGTGTAAAAACATACTTTTACTAACTTTTGAACCCCTGGTCTGATTCATGCCATTTTTGTATATGTTGTTCCCCTGGGTGAGAGATATTGAATGGTGCGGGACTTAAAGGTGTACCCCCTGTATTTGGGGTACATCCAGAATGTGGTTAAAATTGTGTCTGTTTTAATTGTGTTACCTGTTATCTGAGGGGAGGAGACGTGGGGGTTGAACCATGCAGATAATTGGCTGTTGTGATAATTATGTGGGTGTAGCCCATCAGAGGGCAACATTGCATAAAAGGAGATTCCCTGTCATTAAAATATAGTTCCTCTTGACCCTTCAAAACGTAGCCTCGTCTCGTTATTTGAGGGGATCGCTATCATACTGGGGATTGCTATGCTTTTGCATACTCCCTTGAGCTGTAACTACTGAACGCTTGTTCCTGATGTACTATCCTTGGAGTCTGTGGTGGTTTTGGTGTCCGGTGCGGTGCTTGTAGGCCTCGACGCAAGCTAGGACGCATCCATCAGCGGAGGTACCCGGTCGGGGTGCCAGTAGATCCGTTACATTGGCTGGCAGTGGTGGGATGGCGTCCTAGTAAGAGGAAAAGCAGCACGGAGACACCGGTAACGTTTGGAGTTACAAATTGAGGGCAACGCTAGTATCCGTACAGCGCCCCTGGCTACAGCAGGATGGAACCGGCTAGTTTTCAGACAGCGTTTCATGATGAGGAGGAGGAGGCGGCCGCGGACTACAGGGATGCAGACAGAAAGGAACTCTGGTATGATGCCCTGGAAGATGCCCAATGGCGGCGAGGTGAGAGTCTCCCCAGTGATGAGCAGCGGCTACAGAAGCGTGTGGCGATGCGGATGTATCTATTGGGAGAGCAGCCCCTGGATGAGTGGGTGACAAGACTAGAGACCCTGGTATGGCGAGAGCTCTGGCTAGACAACGCATACCAGGCCCTCTGGTGGCATACCGTTCGACTTACCCCCTGGACGGCTGAACACGACTTACCAGAGGGGGATGATTATGATGGCCCAGGTTTATTATGGGATGCCTTGGAGGACGACATTGATCTTGGCAGCACGGAGGAGTCTAGGTTTTGGGACATCTACGACTATCGGATGGGCATGTATGTCTGGGATGACGAAGGCGAGGTGAGCAAAGACATGACCCACCTGGTAACGAGAGAGTGGGAGCTGGAGCAGGACTACCAACATCTGCTCAGCTTCGTGCAGCCCCAACCTACTCGACAAGCAGAACCAGACTTCATTGACTGGTCCTGGGATGACCTCCAGATGGCAGGTAGAGATGGGACCGAGGTCTCTCTACCGGCCCTACAGGGGGCAGAAGGTGTCGTCCTTCCCCCCCAGCGGCAGTGTGAACCCCAGGGGGCAGAAGGTGTCGTCCATCCCCCCCAGCGGCAGTGTGAACCCCAGGGGGCTGAAGGTGTCCTCCTACCCCCCCAGCGGCAGTGTGAACCCCAGGGGGCAGAAGGTGTCGTCCTTCCCCCCCAGCGGCAGTGTGAACCCCAGGGGGCAGAAGGTGTCGACCTTCCCCCCCAGCGGCAGTGTGAACCCCAGGGGGCAGAAGGTGTCGTCCTTCCCCCCCAGCGGCAGTGTGAACCCCAGGGGGCAGAAGGTGTCGTCCTTCCTCCCCAGCGACAGGGTATACCCCAGGGAGCTGAAGGTGTCGTCCTTCCTCCCCAGCGACAGCGTGTACCCCAGGGAGCTGAAGGTGTCGTCCTTCCTCCCCAGCAGCAGTGTGTACCCCAGGGGGCCGAAGGTGTCGTTCTTCCCCCCCAGCGGCAGTGTGTACCCCAGGGAGCCGAAGGTGTCGTCCTTCCTCCCCAGCGGCAGTGTGTTCCCCAGGGAGCCGAAGGTGTCGTCCTTCCTCCCCAGTGGCAGTGTGTACCCCAGGGAGCTGAAGGTGTCGTCCTTCCTCCCCAGCAGCAGTGTGTACCCCAGGGGGCCGAAGGTGTCGTCCTTCCTCCCCAGCGGCAGGGTGTACCCCAGGGAGCAGAAGGGGCCGTCTTTCCTTCCCAGCGGCAGTGTGAACCCCAGGGGGCAGAAGGTGTCGTCCTTTCCCCCCAGCGGCAGTGTGAACCCCAGGGGGCAGAAGGTGTCGTCCTTCCCCCTCAGCGGCAGTGTGAACCCCAGGGGGCAGAAGGTGTCGTCCCTCCCCCCAAGCGGCAGTGTGTACCCCAGGGAGCAGAAGGTGTCGACCTTCCTCCACAGCGGCAGTGGGTACCCCAGGGGGCCAAAGGTGTCGTCCTTCCCCCCCAGCGGCAGTGTGAAACACAGGGGGCAGAAGGTGTCGTCCTTTCCCCCCCAGCTACAGTTTACCCTAACCAGGGGAGACACCAATCTCCCAGACAGCGCAGATTGGACCGTGGTCTCTGCGCCCACAGCTTGTCCAGATCCCCAACTACCCTCACTGGGACAACCGGAGGAGGGGGTAAGTACAAATTCCCCTCCCCAGCTAACTTCTAATGTGGCCCCAGGGTTAACAGAGGAAATGTTAACCCCCACTGACCCCCAAGTTTCCCTGGCTACTGAGCCGGAATATGTCCCAGGTACCCCAGCAGAAGAGCTGACAGCGGGGCAGAGTGCAGTCGGCCTCTGCCCTCCCTTTGTCCCTTGTACAGAGCAGGAGGTCCTGCAGGTTATACCAGCAGAGAAGCTGGCATCAGGGCAGAGTGCCGCTGGCCTCTGCCCCTCAAGTCCCCTCAGCGTGTTGCACCATCACCCCAGCAAAATATCCAGGTGCCTGGTTAGACTTCCCCCCAAAGGGGAGATGTGTGACGAAGTGCCCTTCGCCACTTTGGCTTGGAGAGGACTGTTTGCCAGCCTCCTGCCCTGCGACTATGGCCCTGGTACATATTGCCCTTTGGAACCAGTGTTCGGCCATACCAGAGTGTAAGTCACTCATTCTGGCCCTTTACATACAGGGGGGTCATTCTGTACTTGCCCTGTGTGAACCATGATACCCCAGATAACTGTGCCATGAAGCCCATTCATATAATGAAAGACTATGGGAAAGACTTTAGCTACATGGCAATTGAACTGTGTGAAGAGGATCTGAGCGCTATTCGGTGGTTTTGTGCGCTCAGATCCCAGCTATCTGGGGATATGGGAAATGTGAGTAAATGTGAATTGCAGTAATGCTGATGGGTTGTCAAACTAGAGAATTGACCAACAAATACTTTTGTCCGGACATCCCCAGGCCGATCCGTTGGGATCAGACCGTGTATGCCGGCTTATGGTCACGGGGGAGGTGTGTAGCGGAACCCATCACTGTTTTAAACTGTTTTATGATTATTATGGTTAAAATATGATCCTACTATATATATGTTGGTTGATGTTCTACAGAATATATTGGCTCAGAATATTAGCCAGACGTTTGCAGACCTAGGCTAATAGATAATCCTGTTACAGAGATTCAAGAGATAAGAAAGTTGTAAAGGATCCTTGCATTTTCCAAAGTGTTTTCATTCTCTGATAAGAATGATCTAATTAATGTCTGATTGTATCCAAGTTGCCAGGGAGGTGTGACTCACCTATTGTCCTATATGTGTATTGTGTGGGGGATATGTGCAATGTCTGTGTGTTATGTGTAAAAACATACTTTTACTAACTTTTGAACCCCTGGTCTGATTCATGCCATTTTTGTATATGTTGTTCCCCTGGGTGAGAGATATTGAATGGTGCGGGACTTAAAGGTGTACCCCCTGTATTTGGGGTACATCCAGAATGTGGTTAAAATTGTGTCTGTTTTAATTGTGTTACCTGTTATCTGAGGGGAGGAGACGTGGGGGTTGAACCATGCAGATAATTGGCTGTTGTGATAATTATGTGGGTGTAGCCCTTCAGAGGGCACCATTGCATAAAAGGAGATTCCCTGTTATTAAAAAATAGTTCCTCTTGACCCTTCAAAACGTAGCCTCGTCTCGTTATTTGAGGGGATCGCTATCATACTGGGGATTGCTATGCTTTTGCATACTCCCTTGAGCTGTAACTACTGAACGCTTGTTCCTGATGTACTATCCTTGGAGTCTGTGGTGGTTTTGGTGTCCGGTGCGGTGCTTGTAGGCCTCGACGCAAGCTAGGACGCATCCATCAACGGAGGTACCCGGTCGGGGTGCCAGTAGATCCGTTACACAGTCCTCACACATTTTGTAATTTTTTTTGTTAGTTTTTTACCCTTCAGCAATACGCTATACAATTCCAGGTCCATTTGTGGATGCCCAGCAAGCAAGTATCAATAGTCGGCTTCAGAGTAGTCCTGAGTATTTTAGAAATTAATTTAGTAGTCCTAGACCAGACTTCTTGAACTATGGGGCACTGCCACCTATACTTGACATCCTCTAAAGCATTTGTCATTGCCCTTATATGCTCTATGCAGAATTTTTGTAGAGGTTTCTAAAAGGCTATAGATAATCGAACCTTTAGAAAGGTACCATTTCAACATGAAAGAAGGCTTTTGTTTGTCGGATGGAGTATTAAAAATGATGTATAGGTACCCTAAAACCCCTTTGGATAGGGGCAAAGTCTTACAAATCACTGTTAACCAATCAGCCTTGGGTGACTCGTATTTTTTGTACATTGCAAAAACCCAGTGTCTAAGTTTAGTGTAATTGAATAGTTCTTGTCTGGGGATATTAAAATCCTGCTCATTTGATCTGAGGGAATGATGCAGTCACTTAAGAACCAGGAACCCACCTTATCTAATTTAAGCGAAGTCCAAAAAGCTTTTTATTCCACTGAAAAGGTGGCTTGCATGGTCGATGATGTGTGCACAGAAATAGAGAGCATTTGATGTGGTGATGTCCTATCCTAAAGCCTTTGATCACCAAATTGGCTCTGATGGCCTGGGCAAGGGGCTCAACAGCCAAGGCAAAAAGTAGGGGGGATAAAGGACATCCCTGTCTGGTGCCCTGTTGTATGTTAATGAATACTTTTTGAGATCCTGGGAGTTTTAGATTAGCCCTAGGGGAGTTGTAATATGTACGGGGCATGTTTATTAACTGTCCCTCAAATCCAAATTTGGACAAAGTGGCAAATGAAAAAGGCCATTCAAGCATATCAAACGCCTTCTCTATATCCAGTGCAAAAAGGCAAATAGGGGAGTTAGATGTTCTGGAAAGATGTATGACATTCTGGGTTCTCTTATTATTGTTCCCTGTTTAAAAACAGATTGGTCCTTGTGTATCAAACCAGGCAAGAAATTCGAAATTCTTCTAGAAAAAATCTTAGCTAGTAACTTGACATCCCCATTCAAAAGCAAACTTGGCCGGTAATTTTTTGCCTCCATAGGGTCTCTCAAATCTTTGAGAAAAAGCGTTAAGTCTGTTTGATTGAATTCCGAGGGCATTGCCTCATCTCTGAGAATTAAGTTAAATAAACTACCCAAGTAAGGAGCGAGACTATCAGAGAATTTTCTATAATATATATTAGTAAACCCATCTGGACCAGATCATTTCCCTGACTTTAAATCCTAATTGCGTCTTGGACCTCCTCACAAGATACTTCTCAATTTAAAGTCTAGAGGAAAAATTGAGGGGAGGTCCAATGAATTCAGGTAAGATGCAGTTACATTACCAGGGACCAAGGTATGGGTTTGGATAATTATTTTGGTAAAAATCTTTAAAAGTTTCTTGAATTTCATTTTGGCATTTCGTGGGAATACCGGACGGAGTCCGTATTTGGTAGATTTTAGATTGGGAAGATTTAGCTTGCAGACTTCTGGCTAGGAGTTTATCAGGTTTGTGCTTTTTCAGTTTTGGAAGAAATTGTTTTTTTCAATTTGGCATCTTAAAGAGGGGGAGGGCGAGAGCTGGTTCTGTTTCTCTAAAGAATCTAGTTGCTTCATTAAGTCTTTTTGATGATATTGTCTTTTATGACGGAAAGCTACTTTTATGCAAGAGCCTCGGATGAATGCCTTGTGGGCTACCCACAGCCAACCTGCCAAAGTTTCTGCATTAGAATTAGTGTCAAAGAAAAATTTGAGGTCGGAGGAGATCTGATCTAGGTAGGGGGGGGGGGGGGGTGGACAAAAGGTATTCGTTAAGTTTCCAGGAGTAAGTTATATGTAAGGTTATACATTTGGGAATAATCTAATTTTAATGGAGCAAATCTAGGGGTATCAGATATTGAAAGGGATTTGGGAGTACGTGTGGACAACCACCTAGGGAACAGTGCTCAACGCCAAGCAGCAGCTGCAAAGGCAAGTAAAATATTAGCATGTATTAAGAAGGGTATAGAAGCCAGGGAAGCAAATATAATTCTGCCACTATACAAATCCCTAGTACGCCCTCATTTGGAATATGGAGGACAATTTTGGGCACCACTTCATATAAAGGACATTTTAGAGCTGGAAAAGGTACAGAGAAGGGCAACAAAACTAATAAGGGGAATGGAGGGGCTAAGTTATGAAGAAAGACTAACCAAATTAAACTTATTTTCTCTAGAAAAAAGGCGTCTAGGAGGAGATATGATTACCTTATATAAATACATCCAGGGTCAGTATAAAGATTTGTCGGGGGAGCTTTTTGTGCCAAGAGATTTCCTACTGACAAGAGGACATCCTGAGGTCAGAAGTAAAAAGATTTCACCTTAAACAAATAAAATGGTTCCTCACAGTAAGGGTGGGTAATCTGTGGAATTCTCTACCAAAGGAGATGGTGACAGTGAATTCGATAGATAACTTCAAAAAGGGGTTAGATATATTTTTGAATAAAGAGGGCATTCAAGGCTATCCTAGATGACTAGCGAAGGAATATTGATCCAGGGAGAAATCTGATCGCCAGTTTCAGGGGTCAGGAAGGAATTTTGCTTTTTTCCCCCTTATGAGACAATTGGCAAAGTTTCAATGTTTTTTTCTTCTGTTTGCTTCCTCTGGATCAAATAACAATAAATAACAAATAGTCCACATATTAAAAGGATCAATAGAGATCTAAAAAGGTTGAACTTGATGGACTCAAATAATATACTATTATTAATTAATTAACAACTAATGAATTAATAACTAATCCGCATATTGCAGATCAGAGGAGATCTTAAAAGGTTGAACTTGATGGACTGGAAGTTGTGAGCCGGGGAAAAGAAGGTGAATTCTTTATCACGTGGATGATGCCCCCTCCAAGCATCCACAAGCTCTAGATTAGTGCAGTACAAATCTATTTGTCTTAAATTATATCCCTATATCCGGTGTCTCTTCTGCCACTCCCTCACCTGTGTCTCCCCCCCCTCCCCTAAGTCTCTTTGCCCCACCCTCCCACCTCCACTGTGTCTCTTTCCCTTCTCCCTCTCCCTTGTTTCTCTTTGCCCCCTCTATCTCCCCTTTGTATCTTTGCTTCACTCTACGAGCTCCCCCGCCCTTTATATTGCAGGCCTCATGATGAGTGCCTTTGGCACTCATTGCGAGCCTCTCCCCCCTCTACCTTACAGTCCTCATTACAGGCCGCAGCCTACCTACAACTTGCGGGCCTCACGATGAGCGCCTTTGGCACTCATTGCGAGTCTCTCCTTCCTCTACCTTACAGGCCTCATTGCAGGCAGCAGCATACCTACAACTTGCCGGCCTCACGCTTATCCCCTTTGGCACTCATTGCGAGCCTCTCCCCCTCTACCTTACAGGCCTCATTGCAGGCCGCAGCCTACCTACAACTTGCGGGCCTCATGATGAGCGCCTTTGGCACTCATTGCGAGTCTCTCCTTCCTCTACCTTACAGGCCTCATTGCAGGCAGCAGCATACCTACAACTTGCCGGCCTCACGCTTATCCCCTTTGGCACTCATTGCGAGCCTCTCCCCCTCTACCTTACAGGCCTCATTGCAGGCCGCAGCCTACCTACAACTTGCGGGCCTCATGATGAGCGTCTTTGGCACTCATTGCGAGCCACTCCCCCTCTACCTTACAGGCTTTATTGCAGGCCGCAGCCTACCTACAACTTGTGGGCCTCACGCTGATCCCCTTTGGCACTCATTGCGAGCCTCTCCCTCTCTACCTTACAGGCCTCATTGCAGGCCGCAGCCTACCTACAACTTGCGGGCCTCATGATGAGCGTCTTTGGCACTCATTGCGAGCCACTCCCCCTCTACCTTACAGGCCTCATTGCAGGCCGCAGCCTACCTACAACTTGCCGGCCTCACGCTGATCCCATTTGGCACTCATTGCGAGCCTCTCCCCCTCTACCTTACAGGCCTCATTGCAGGCTGCAGCCTACCTACAACTTACGTGCCTCAAGATTAGCCCCTTTGGCACTCATTGCGAGCCTCTCACCCTCTACCTTACAGGCCTCATTGCAGGCCACAGCCTACCTACAACTTGCGAGCCTCACAATGAGCGCCTTTGGCACTCATTGCGAGCCTCTCCCCCCTCTACCTTACAGTCCTCATTGCAGGCCGCAGCCTACCTACAACTTGCGGGCCTCACGATGAGCGCCTTTGGCACTCATTGCGAGCCTCTCCCCCTCTACCTTACAGGCCTCATTGCAGGCCACAGCCTACCTACAACTTGCGGGCCTCACGATGAGCGCCTTTGGCACTCATTGCGAGCCACTCCCCCTCTACCTTACAGGCCTCATTGCAGGCCGCAGCCTACCTACAACTTGCGGGCCTCACAATGAGCCCCTTTGGCACTCATTGCGAGCCTCTCCCCCTCTACCTTACAGGCCTCATTGCAGGCCGCAGCCTACCTACAACATACGTGCCTCAAGATTAGCCCCTTTGGCACTCATTGCGAGCCTCTCCCCCTCTACCTTACAGGCCTCATTGCAGGCCGCAGCCTACCTACAACTTGCAGGCCTCACAATAAGCGCCTTTGGCACCCATTGCGAGCCTCTCCCCCCTCTACCTTACAGGCCTCATTGCAGGCCGCAGCCTACCTACAACATACGTGCCTCAAGATTAGCCCCTTTGGCACTCATTGCGAGCCTCTCCCCCTCTACCTTACAGTCCTCATTGCAGGCCGCAGCCTACCTACAACTTGCGTGCCACACGATGAGCCCCTTTGGCACTCATTGCGAGCCTCTCCCCCCTCTACCTTACAGTCCTCATTCAGGCCGCAGCCTACCTACAACTTGCAGGCTTCACGATGAGCCCCTTTGGCACTCATTGCGAGCCTCTCCCCCCTCTACCTTACAGTCCTCATTGCAGGCCACAGCCTACCTACAACTTGCGAGCCTCACAATGAGCGCCTTTGGCACTCATTGCGAGCCTCTCCCCCCTCTACCTTACAGTCCTCATTGCAGGCCGCAGCCTACCTACAACTTGCGGGCCTCACAATGAGAGCCTTTGGCACTCATTGCGAGCCTCTCCCCCTCTACCTTACAGGCCTCATTGCAGGCCGCAGCCTACCTACAACTTGCGGGCCTCACGATGAGCGCCTTTGGCACTCATTGCGAGCCACTACCCCTCTACCTTACAGGCCTCATTGCAGGCCGCAGCCTACCTACAACTTGCGGGCCTCACAATGAGCCCCTTTGGCACTCATTGCGAGCCTCTCCCCCTCTACCTTACAGGCCTCATTGCAGGCCGCAGCCTACCTACAACTTACGTGCCTCAAGATTAGCCCCTTTGGCACTCATTGCGAGCCTCTCCCCCTCTACCTTACAGGCCTCATTGCAGGCCGCAGCCTACCTACAACTTGCAGGCCTCACAATAAGCGCCTTTGGCACCCATTGCGAGCCTCTCCCCCTCTACCTTACAGGCCTCATTGCAGGCTGCAGCCTACCTACACCTTACGTGCCTCAAGATTAGCCCCTTTGGCACTCATTGCGAGCCTCTCCCCCCTCTACCTTACAGTCCTCATTGCAGGCCGCAGCCTACCTACAACTTGCAGGCTTCACGATGAGCCCCTTTGGCACTCATTGCGAGCCTCTCCCCCTCTACCTTACAGGCCTCATTGCAGGCCGCAGCCTACCTACAACTTGCGGGCCTCACAATGAGCGCCTTTGGCACTCATTGCGAGCCTCTCCCCCCTCTACCTTACAGTCCTCATTGCAGGCCGCAGCCTACCTACAACTTGCGGGCCTTACAATGAGCCCCTTTGGCACTCATTGCGAGCCTCTCCCCCTCTACCTTACAGGCCTCATTGCAGGCTGCAGCCTACCTACAACTTACGTGCCTCAAGATTAGCCCCTTTGGCACTCATTGCGAGCCTCTCCCCCCCTCTACCTTACAGGCCTCATTGCAGGCCGCAGCCTACCTACAACTTGCGGGCCTCACGATGAGCGCCTTTGGCACTCATTGCGAGCCACTCCCCCCTCTACCTTACAGGCCTCATTGCAGGCCGCAGCCTACCTACAACTTGCGGGCCTCACAATGAGCCCCTTTGGCACTCATTGCGAGCCTCTCCCCCTCTACCTTACAGGCCTCATTGCAGGCCGCAGCCTACCTACAACTTACGTGCCTCAAGATTAGCCCCTTTGGCACTCATTGCGAGCCTCTCCCCCCTCTACCTTACAGGCCTCATTGCAGGCCGCAGCCTACCTACAACTTGCAGGCCTCACAATGAGCGCCTTTGGCACTCATTGCGAGCCTCTCCCCCCTCTACCTTACAGTCCTCATTGCAGGCCGCAGCCTTCCTACAACTTGCGGGCCTCACAATGAGCGCCTTTGGCACTCATTGCGAGCCTCTCCCCCCTCTACCTTAAAGGCCTCATTGCAGGCCGCAGCCTACCTACAACTTGCGGGCCTCACGATGAGCGCCTTTGGCACTCATTGCGAGCCTCTCCCCCTCTACCTTACAGTCCTCATTGCAGGCCGCAGCCTTCCTACAACTTGCGGGCCTCACAATGAGCGCCTTTGGCACTCATTGCGAGCCTCTCCCCCCCTCTACCTTACAGGCCTCATTGCAGGCCGCAGCCTACCTACAACTTGCGGGCCTCACGATGAGCGCCTTTGGCACTCATTGCGAGCCTCTCCCCCTCTACCTTACAGTCCTCATTGCAGGCCGCAGCCTACCTACAACTTGCAGGCTTCACGATGAGCCCCTTTGGCACTCATTGCGAGCCTCTCCCCCTCTACCTTACAAGCCTCATTGCAGGCCGCAGCCTACCTACAACTTGCGGGCCTCACGATGAGCGCCTTTGGCACTCATTGCGAGCCTCTCCCCCTCTACCTTACAGGCCTCATTGCAGGCCGCAGCCTACCTACAACTTGCGGGCCTTTATTTCACCTGTTCCATGAGATCCCACCTGATCTGTCAGTGAGAGGGCTGGCGTAGGGATATTCCCATCAGTCTGCTAGTAATGTCTGGCCCTGATCTATTGCTTATGATCCCCGCCTGATTTATTTATGTAACGAATCTACTGGCACCACGACCGGGTACCTCCGTTGATAGACGCGTCCTAGTTTGCGTCGAGGCCTACAAGCACCGCACCGGACACCAAAACCACCACAGACTCCAAGGATAGTACATCAGGAACAAGCGTTCAGTAGTTACAGCTCAAGGGAGTATGCAGAAGCATAGCAATCCCCAGTATGATAGTGATCCCCTCAAATAACGAGACGAGGCTACGTTTTGAAGGGTCAAGAGGAACTATATTTTAATGACAGGGAATCTCCTTTTATGCAATGTTGCCCTCTGAAGGGCTACACCCACATAATTATCACAACAGCCAATTATCTGCATGGTTCAACCCCCACGTCTCCTCCCCTCAGATAACAGGTAACACAATTAAAACAGACACAATTTTAACCACATTCTGGATGTACCCCAAATACAGGGGGTACACCTTTAAGTCCCGCACCATTCAATATCTCTCACCCAGGGGAACAACATATACAAAAATGGCATGAATCAGACCAGGGGTTCAAAAGTTAGTAAAAGTATGTTTTTACACATAACACACAGACATTGCACATATCCCTTACACAATACACATATAGGACAATAGATGAGTCACACCTCCCTGGCAACTTGGATACAATCAGACATTAATTAGATCATTCTTTGTTCTTATCAGAGAATGAAAACACTTTGGAAAATGCAAGGATCCTTTACAACTTTCTTATCTCTTGAATCTCTGTAACAGGATTATCTATTAGCCTAGGTCTGCAAAAGTCTGGCTAATATTCTGAGCCAATATATTCTGTAGAACATCAACCAATATATATATAGTAGGATCATATTTTAACCATAATAATCATAAAACAGTTTAAAACAGTGATGGGTTCCGCTACACACCTCCCCCGTGACCATAAGCCGGCATACACGGTCTGATCCCAACGGATCGGCCTGGGGATGTCCGGACAAAAGTATTTGTTGGTCAATTCTCTAGTTTGACAACCCATCAGCATTACTGCAATTCACATTTACTCACATTTCCCATATCCCCAGATAGCTGGGATCTGAGCGCACAAAACCACCGAATCGCGCTCAGATCCTCTTCACATAGTTCAATTGCCATGTAGCTAAAGTCTTTCCCATAGTCTTTCATTATATGAATGGGCTTCATGGCACAGTTATCTGGGGTATCATGGTTCACACAGGGCAAGTACAGAATGACCCCCCTGTAGGTAAAGGGCCAGAATGAGTGACTTACACTCTGGTATGGCCGAACACTGGTTCCAAAGGGCAATATGTACCAGGGCCATAGTCGCAGGGCAGGAGGCTGGCAAACAGTCCTCTCCAAGACAAAGTGGCGAAGGGCACTTCGTCACACATCTCCCCTTTGGGGGGAAGTCTAACCAGGCACCTGATCTTCTGCCGGTCAGTGCCTCCGTTAGACGATCCACCAACCCACAATAAACCAGTGCTAGAGCAGCCCCCCCACAACAACAAAGTGCAAGAGCAGCCCACCCACAACAAACCGTTACTGCAACTGGATATTTCGCTGTGGTGATGGGGCAACACGCTGAGGGGACTTGAGGGGCAGAGGCCAGTGGCACTCTGCCCTGATGCCAGCTCTTCTGCTGGGGTACTTGGGACATATTCCAGCTCAGTAGCCAGGGAAACGTGAGAGTCAGTGGGGGTTAACATTTCCTCTGTAAACCCTGGGGCCACATTAGGAGTTAGCTGGGGAGGGGAATTTGTACTTACCCCCTCCTTCGGTTGTCCCAGTGACGGTAGTTGGGGGTCTGGACAAGCTGTGGGCGCAGAGACCACAGTCCCATCTGCGCCGTCTGGGAGATTGGTGTCTCCCCTGGTTAGGGTAAACTGTCGCTGGGGGGAAAGGACGACACCTTCTGCCCCCTGGGGTTCACACTGCCGCTGGGGGGGGAAGGACGACACCTTCTGCCCCCTGGGGTTCACACTGCCGCTGGGGGGGAAGGACGACACCTTCTGCCCCCTGGGGTTCACACTGCCGCTGGGGGGAAAGGACGACACCTTCTGCCCCCTGGGGTTCACACTGCCGCTGGGGGGGAAGGACGACACCTTCTGCCCCCTGGGGTTCACACTGCCGCTGGGGGGGAAGGACGACACCTTCAGCCCCCTGGGGTTCACACTGCCGCAGGGGGGAAAGGACAACACCTTCTGCCCCCTGGGGTTCACACTGCTTCCGGGGGGGAAGGACGACACCTTCTGCCCCCTGGGGTTCACCCTGCCGCTGGGGGGGAAGGACGACACCTTCTGCCCCCTGGGGTTCACCCTGCCGCTGGGGGGGAAGGACGACACCTTCTGCCCCCTGGGGTTCACACTGCCGCTGGGGGGGAAGGACGACACCTTCTGCCCCCTGGGGTTCACACGGCCGCCGGGGGGTAAGGACGACACCTTCTGCCCCCTGGGGTTCACACTGCCGCTGGGGGGGAAGGACGACACCTTCTGCCCCCTGTGGTTCACACTGCCGCTGGGGGGGAAGGACGACACCTTCTGCCCCCTGGGGTTCACACTGCCGCTGGGGGGGAAGGACGACACCTTCTGCCCCCTGTGGTTCACACTGCCGCTGGGGGGGAAGAACGACACCTTCTGCCCCCTGGGGTTCACACTGCCGCTGGGGGGGAAGGACGACACCTTCAGCCCCCTGGGGTTCACACTGCCGCTGGGGGGGATGGACGACACCTTCTGCCCCCTGGGGTTCACACTGCCGCTGGGGGGGACGGACGACACCTTCTGCCCCCTGTAGGGCCGGTAGAGAGACCTCGGTCCCATCTCTACCTGCCATCTGGAGGTCATCCCAGGACCAGTCAATGAAGTCTGGTTCTGCTTGTCGAGTAGGTTGGGGCTGCACGAAGCTGAGCAGATGTTGGTAGTCCTGCTCCAGCTCCCACTCTCTCATTACCAGGTGGGTCATGTCTTTGCTCACCTCGCCTTCGTCATCCCAGACATACATGCCCATCCGATAGTCGTAGATGTCCCAAAACCTAGACTCCTCCGTGCTGCCAAGATCAATGTCGTCCTCCAAGGCATCCCATAATAAACCTGGGCCATCATAATCATCCCCCTCTGGTAAGTCGTGTTCAGCCGTCCAGGGGGTAAGTCGAACGGTATGCCACCAGAGGGCCTGGTATGCGTTGTCTAGCCAGAGCTCTCGCCATACCAGGGTCTCTAGTCTTGTCACCCACTCATCCAGGGGCTGCTCTCCCAATAGATACATCCGCATCGCCACACGCTTCTGTAGCCGCTGCTCATCACTGGGGAGACTCTCACCTCGCCGCCATTGGGCATCTTCCAGGGCATCATACCAGAGTTCCTTTCTGTCTGCATCCCTGTAGTCCGCGGCCGCCTCCTCCTCCTCATCATGAAACGCTGTCTGAAAACTAGCCGGTTCCATCCTGCTGTAGCCAGGGGCGCTGTACGGATACTAGCGTTGCCCTCAATTTGTAACTCCAACCGTTACCGGTGTATCCGTGCTGCTTTTCCTCTTACTAGAACGCCATCCCACCACTGCCAGCCAATGTCACGGATCTACTGGCACCCCGACCGGGTACCTCCGTTGATAGACGCGTCCTAGTTTGCGTCGAGGCCTACAAGCACCGCACCGGACACCAAAACCACCACAGACTCCAAGGATAGTACATCAGGAACAAGCGTTCAGTAGTTACAGCTCAAGGGAGTATGCAGAAGCATAGCAATCCCCAGTATGATAGTGATCCCCTCAAATAACGAGACGAGGCTACGTTTTGAAGGGTCAAGAGGAACTATATTTTAATGACAGGGAATCTCCTTTTATGCAATGTTGCCCTCTGAAGGGCTACACCCACATAATTATCACAACAGCCAATTATCTGCATGGTTCAACCCCCACGTCTCCTCCCCTCAGATAACAGGTAACACAATTAAAACAGACACAATTTTAACCACATTCTGGATGTACCCCAAATACAGGGGGTACACCTTTAAGTCCCGCACCATTCAATATCTCTCACCCAGGGGAACAACATATACAAAAATGGCATGAATCAGACCAGGGGTTCAAAAGTTAGTAAAAGTATGTTTTTACACATAACACACAGACATTGCACATATCCCCCACACAATACACATATAGGACAATAGGTGAGTCACACCTCCCTGGCAACTTGGATACAATCAGACATTAATTAGATCATTCTTTGTTCTTATCAGAGAATGAAAACACTTTGGAAAATGCAAGGATCCTTTACAACTTTCTTATCTCTTGAATCTCTGTAACAGGATTATCTATTAGCCTAGGTCTGCAAAAGTCTGGCTAATATTCTGAGCCAATATATTCTGTAGAACATCAACCAATATATATATAGTAGGATCATATTTTAACCATAATAATCATAAAACAGTTTAAAACAGTGATGGGTTCCGCTACACACCTCCCCCGTGACCATAAGCCGGCATACACGGTCTGATCCCAACGGATCGGCCTGGGGATGTCCGGACAAAAGTATTTGTTGGTCAATTCTCTAGTTTGACAACCCATCAGCATTACTGCAATTCACATTTACTCACATTTCCCATATCCCCAGATAGCTGGGATCTGAGCGCACAAAACCACCGAATCGCGCTCAGATCCTCTTCACATAGTTCAATTGCCATGTAGCTAAAGTCTTTCCCATAGTCTTTCATTATATGAATGGGCTTCATGGCACAGTTATCTGGGGTATCATGGTTCACACAGGGCAAGTACAGAATGACCCCCCTGTAGGTAAAGGGCCAGAATGAGTGACTTACACTCTGGTATGGCCGAACACTGGTTCCAAAGGGCAATATGTACCAGGGCCATAGTCGCAGGGCAGGAGGCTGGCAAACAGTCCTCTCCAAGACAAAGTGGCGAAGGGCACTTCGTCACACATCTCCCCTTTGGGGGGAAGTCTAACCAGGCACCTGATCTTCTGCCGGTCAGTGCCTCCGCTAGACGATCCACCAACCCACAATAAACCAGTGCTAGAGCAGCCCCCCCACAACAACAAAGTGCAAGAGCAGCCCACCCACAACAAACCGTTACTGCAACTGGATATTTCGCTGTGGTGATGGGGCAACACGCTGAGGGGACTTGAGGGGCAGAGGCCAGCGGCACTCTGCCCTGATGCCAGCTCTTCTGCTGGGGTACTTGGGACATATTCCAGCTCAGTAGCCAGGGAAACGTGAGAGTCAGTGGGGGTTAACATTTCCTCTGTAAACCCTGGGGCCACATTAGGAGTTAGCTGGGGAGGGGAATTTGTACTTACCCCCTCCTTCGGTTGTCCCAGTGACGGTAGTTGGGGGTCTGGACAAGCTGTGGGCGCAGAGACCACAGTCCCATCTGCGCCGTCTGGGAGATTGGTGTCTCCCCTGGTTAGGGTAAACTGTCGCTGGGGGGAAAGGACGACACCTTCTGCCCCCTGGGGTTCACACTGCCGCTGGGGGGGAAGGACGACACCTTCTGCCCCCTGGGGTTCACACTGCCGCTGGGGGGGAAGGACGACACCTTCTGCCCCCCTGGGATTCACACTGCCGCTGGGGGGGAAGGACGACACCTTCTGCCCCCTGGGGTTCACACTGCCGCTGGGGGGGAAGGACGACACCTTCTGCCCCCTGGGGTTCACACTGCCGCTGGGGGGGAAGGACGACACCTTCAGCCCCCTGGGGTTCACACTGCCGCTGGGGGGAAAGGACAACACCTTCTGCCCCCTGGGGTTCACACTGCTGCCGGGGGGGAAGGACGACACCTTCTGCCCCCTGGGGTTCACACTGCCGCTGGGGGGGAAGGACGACACCTTCTGCCCCCTGGGGTTCACACTGCCGCTGGGGGGGAAGGACGACACCTTCTGCCCCCTGGGGTTCACACTGCCGCTGGGGGGGAAGGACGACACCTTCTGCCCCCTGGGGTTCACACGGCCGCTGGGGGGTAAGGACGACACCTTCTGCCCCCTGGGGTTCACACTGCCGCTGGGGGGGAAGGACGACACCTTCTGCCCCCTGTGGTTCACACTGCCGCTGGGGGGGAAGGACGACACCTTCTGCCCCCTGGGGTTCACACTGCCGCTGGGGGGGAAGGACGACACCTTCTGCCCCCTGTGGTTCACACTGCCGCTGGGGGGGAAGAACGACACCTTCTGCCCCCTGGGGTTCACACTGCCGCTGGGGGGGAAGGACGACACCTTCAGCCCCCTGGGGTTCACACTGCCGCTGGGGGGGATGGACGACACCTTCTGCCCCCTGGGGTTCACACTGCCGCTGGGGGGGAAGGACGACACCTTCTGCCCCCTGTAGGGCCGGTAGAGAGACCTCGGTCCCATCTCTACCTGCCATCTGGAGGTCATCCCAGGACCAGTCAATGAAGTCTGGTTCTGCTTGTCGAGTAGGTTGGGGCTGCACGAAGCTGAGCAGATGTTGGTAGTCCTGCTCCAGCTCCCACTCTCTCATTACCAGGTGGGTCATGTCTTTGCTCACCTCGCCTTCGTCATCCCAGACATACATGCCCATCCGATAGTCGTAGATGTCCCAAAACCTAGACTCCTCCGTGCTGCCAAGATCAATGTCGTCCTCCAAGGCATCCCATAATAAACCTGGGCCATCATAATCATCCCCCTCTGGTAAGTCGTGTTCAGCCGTCCAGGGGGTAAGTCGAACGGTATGCCACCAGAGGGCCTGGTATGCGTTGTCTAGCCAGAGCTCTCGCCATACCAGGGTCTCTAGTCTTGTCACCCACTCATCCAGGGGCTGCTCTCCCAATAGATACATCCGCATCGCCACACGCTTCTGTAGCCGCTGCTCATCACTGGGGAGACTCTCACCTCGCCGCCATTGGGCATCTTCCAGGGCATCATACCAGAGTTCCTTTCTGTCTGCATCCCTGTAGTCCGCGGCCGCCTCCTCCTCCTCATCATGAAACGCTGTCTGAAAACTAGCCGGTTCCATCCTGCTGTAGCCAGGGGCGCTGTACGGATACTAGCGTTGCCCTCAATTTGTAACTCCAACCGTTACCGGTGTATCCGTGCTGCTTTTCCTCTTACTAGAACGCCATCCCACCACTGCCAGCCAATGTCACGGATCTACTGGCACCCCGACCGGGTACCTCCGTTGATAGACGCGTCCTAGTTTGCGTCGAGGCCTACAAGCACCGCACCGGACACCAAAACCACCACAGACTCCAAGGATAGTACATCAGGAACAAGCGTTCAGTAGTTACAGCTCAAGGGAGTATGCAGAAGCATAGCAATCCCCAGTATGATAGTGATCCCCTCAAATAACGAGACGAGGCTACGTTTTGAAGGGTCAAGAGGAACTATATTTTAATGACAGGGAATCTCCTTTTATGCAATGTTGCCCTCTGAAGGGCTACACCCACATAATTATCACAACAGCCAATTATCTGCATGGTTCAACCCCCACGTCTCCTCCCCTCAGATAACAGGTAACACAATTAAAACAGACACAATTTTAACCACATTCTGGATGTACCCCAAATACAGGGGGTACACCTTTAAGTCCCGCACCATTCAATATCTCTCACCCAGGGGAACAACATATACAAAAATGGCATGAATCAGACCAGGGGTTCAAAAGTTAGTAAAAGTATGTTTTTACACATAACACACAGACATTGCACATATCCCCCACACAATACACATATAGGACAATAGGTGAGTCACACCTCCCTGGCAACTTGGATACAATCAGACATTAATTAGATCATTCTTTGTTCTTATCAGAGAATGAAAACACTTTGGAAAATGCAAGGATCCTTTACAACTTTCTTATCTCTTGAATCTCTGTAACAGGATTATCTATTAGCCTAGGTCTGCAAAAGTCTGGCTAATATTCTGAGCCAATATATTCTGTAGAACATCAACCAATATATATATAGTAGGATCATATTTTAACCATAATAATCATAAAACAGTTTAAAACAGTGATGGGTTCCGCTACACACCTCCCCCGTGACCATAAGCCGGCATACACGGTCTGATCCCAACGGATCGGCCTGGGGATGTCCGGACAAAAGTATTTGTTGGTCAATTCTCTAGTTTGACAACCCATCAGCATTACTGCAATTCACATTTACTCACATTTCCCATATCCCCAGATAGCTGGGATCTGAGCGCACAAAACCACCGAATCGCGCTCAGATCCTCTTCACATAGTTCAATTGCCATGTAGCTAAAGTCTTTCCCATAGTCTTTCATTATATGAATGGGCTTCATGGCACAGTTATCTGGGGTATCATGGTTCACACAGGGCAAGTACAGAATGACCCCCCTGTAGGTAAAGGGCCAGAATGAGTGACTTACACTCTGGTATGGCCGAACACTGGTTCCAAAGGGCAATATGTACCAGGGCCATAGTCGCAGGGCAGGAGGCTGGCAAACAGTCCTCTCCAAGACAAAGTGGCGAAGGGCACTTCGTCACACATCTCCCCTTTGGGGGGAAGTCTAACCAGGCACCTGATCTTCTGCCGGTCAGTGCCTCCGCTAGACGATCCACCAACCCACAATAAACCAGTGCTAGAGCAGCCCCCCCACAACAACAAAGTGCAAGAGCAGCCCACCCACAACAAACCGTTACTGCAACTGGATATTTCGCTGTGGTGATGGGGCAACACGCTGAGGGGACTTGAGGGGCAGAGGCCAGCGGCACTCTGCCCTGATGCCAGCTCTTCTGCTGGGGTACTTGGGACATATTCCAGCTCAGTAGCCAGGGAAACGTGAGAGTCAGTGGGGGTTAACATTTCCTCTGTAAACCCTGGGGCCACATTAGGAGTTAGCTGGGGAGGGGAATTTGTACTTACCCCCCTCCTTCGGTTGTCCCAGTGACGGTAGTTGGGGGTCTGGACAAGCTGTGGGCGCAGAGACCACAGTCCCATCTGCGCCGTCTGGGAGATTGGTGTCTCCCCTGGTTAGGGTAAACTGTCGCTGGGGGGAAAGGACGACACCTTCTGCCCCCTGGGGTTCACACTGCCGCTGGGGGGGAAGGACGACACCTTCTGCCCCCTGGGGTTCACACTGCCGCTGGGGGGGAAGGACGACACCTTCTGCCCCCCTGGGATTCACACTGCCGCTGGGGGGAAAGGACGACACCTTCTGCCCCCTGGGGTTCACATTGCCGCTGGGGGGGAAGGACGACACCTTCTGCCCCCTGGGGTTCACACTGCCGCTGGGGGGGAAGGACGACACCTTCAGCCCCCTGGGGTTCACACTGCCGCTGGGGGGAAAGGACAACACCTTCTGCCCCCTGGGGTTCACACTGCTGCCGGGGGGGAAGGACGACACCTTCTGCCCCCTGGGGTTCACACTGCCGCTGGGGGGAAGGACGACACCTTCTGCCCCCTGGGGTTCACACTGCCGCTGGGGGGGAAGGACGACACCTTCTGCCCCCTGGGGTTCACACTGCCGCTGGGGGGGAAGGACGACACCTTCTGCCCCCTGGGGTTCACACGGCCGCTGGGGGGTAAGGACGACACCTTCTGCCCCCTGGGGTTCACACTGCCGCTGGGGGGGAAGGACGACACCTTCTGCCCCCTGTGGTTTACACTGCCGCTGGGGGGGAAGGACGACACCTTCTGCCCCCTGGGGTTCACACTGCCGCTGGGGGGGAAGGACGACACCTTCTGCCCCCTGTGGTTCACACTGCCGCTGGGGGGGAAGAACGACACCTTCTGCCCCCTGGGGTTCACACTGCCGCTGGGGGGGAAGGACGACACCTTCAGCCCCCTGGGGTTCACACTGCCGCTGGGGGGGATGGACGACACCTTCTGCCCCCTGGGGTTCACACTGCCGCTGGGGGGGAAGGACGACACCTTCTGCCCCCTGTAGGGCCGGTAGAGAGACCTCGGTCCCATCTCTACCTGCCATCTGGAGGTCATCCCAGGACCAGTCAATGAAGTCTGGTTCTGCTTGTCGAGTAGGTTGGGGCTGCACGAAGCTGAGCAGATGTTGGTAGTCCTGCTCCAGCTCCCACTCTCTCATTACCAGGTGGGTCATGTCTTTGCTCACCTCGCCTTCGTCATCCCAGACATACATGCCCATCCGATAGTCGTAGATGTCCCAAAACCTAGACTCCTCCGTGCTGCCAAGATCAATGTCGTCCTCCAAGGCATCCCATAATAAACCTGGGCCATCATAATCATCCCCCTCTGGTAAGTCGTGTTCAGCCGTCCAGGGGGTAAGTCGAACGGTATGCCACCAGAGGGCCTGGTATGCGTTGTCTAGCCAGAGCTCTCGCCATACCAGGGTCTCTAGTCTTGTCACCCACTCATCCAGGGGCTGCTCTCCCAATAGATACATCCGCATCGCCACACGCTTCTGTAGCCGCTGCTCATCACTGGGGAGACTCTCACCTCGCCGCCATTGGGCATCTTCCAGGGCATCATACCAGAGTTCCTTTCTGTCTGCATCCCTGTAGTCCGCGGCCGCCTCCTCCTCCTCATCATGAAACGCTGTCTGAAAACTAGCCAGTTCCATCCTGCTGTAGCCAGGGGCGCTGTACGGATACTAGCGTTGCCCTCAATTTGTAACTCCAACCGTTACCGGTGTATCCGTGCTGCTTTTCCTCTTACTAGAACGCCATCCCACCACTGCCAGCCAATGTCACGGATCTACTGGCACCCCGACCGGGTACCTCCGTTGATAGACGCGTCCTAGTTTGCGTCGAGGCCTACAAGCACCGCACCGGACACCAAAACCACCACAGACTCCAAGGATAGTACATCAGGAACAAGCGTTCAGTAGTTACAGCTCAAGGGAGTATGCAGAAGCATAGCAATCCCCAGTATGATAGTGATCCCCTCAAATAACGAGACGAGGCTACGTTTTGAAGGGTCAAGAGGAACTATATTTTAATGACAGGGAATCTCCTTTTATGCAATGTTGCCCTCTGAAGGGCTACACCCACATAATTATCACAACAGCCAATTATCTGCATGGTTCAACCCCCACGTCTCCTCCCCTCAGATAACAGGTAACACAATTAAAACAGACACAATTTTAACCACATTCTGGATGTACCCCAAATACAGGGGGTACACCTTTAAGTCCCGCACCATTCAATATCTCTCACCCAGGGGAACAACATATACAAAAATGGCATGAATCAGACCAGGGGTTCAAAAGTTAGTAAAAGTATGTTTTTACACATAACACACAGACATTGCACATATCCCCCACACAATACACATATAGGACAATAGGTGAGTCACACCTCCCTGGCAACTTGGATACAATCAGACATTAATTAGATCATTCTTTGTTCTTATCAGAGAATGAAAACACTTTGGAAAATGCAAGGATCCTTTACAACTTTCTTATCTCTTGAATCTCTGTAACAGGATTATCTATTAGCCTAGGTCTGCAAAAGTCTGGCTAATATTCTGAGCCAATATATTCTGTAGAACATCAACCAATATATATATAGTAGGATCATATTTTAACCATAATAATCATAAAACAGTTTAAAACAGTGATGGGTTCCGTTACACACCTCCCCCGTGACCATAAGCCGGCATACACGGTCTGATCCCAACGGATCGGCCTGGGGATGTCCGGACAAAAGTATTTGTTGGTCAATTCTCTAGTTTGACAACCCATCAGCATTACTGCAATTCACATTTACTCACATTTCCCATATCCCCAGATAGCTGGGATCTGAGCGCACAAAACCACCGAATCGCGCTCAGATCCTCTTCACATAGTTCAATTGCCATGTAGCTAAAGTCTTTCCCATAGTCTTTCATTATATGAATGGGCTTCATGGCACAGTTATCTGGGGTATCATGGTTCACACAGGGCAAGTACAGAATGACCCCCCTGTAGGTAAAGGGCCAGAATGAGTGACTTACACTCTGGTATGGCCGAACACTGGTTCCAAAGGGCAATATGTACCAGGGCCATAGTCGCAGGGCAGGAGGCTGGCAAACAGTCCTCTCCAAGACAAAGTGGCGAAGGGCACTTCGTCACACATCTCCCCTTTGGGGGGAAGTCTAACCAGGCACCTGATCTTCTGCCGGTCAGTGCCTCCGCTAGACGATCCACCAACCCACAATAAACCAGTGCTAGAGCAGCCCCCCCACAACAACAAAGTGCAAGAGCAGCCCACCCACAACAAACCGTTACTGCAACTGGATATTTCGCTGTGGTGATGGGGCAACACGCTGAGGGGACTTGAGGGGCAGAGGCCAGCGGCACTCTGCCCTGATGCCAGCTCTTCTGCTGGGGTACTTGGGACATATTCCAGCTCAGTAGCCAGGGAAACGTGAGAGTCAGTGGGGGTTAACATTTCCTCTGTAAACCCTGGGGCCACATTAGGAGTTAGCTGGGGAGGGGAATTTGTACTTACCCCCTCCTTCGGTTGTCCCAGTGACGGTAGTTGGGGGTCTGGACAAGCTATGGGCGCAGAGACCACAGTCCCATCTGCGCCGTCTGGGAGATTGGTGTCTCCCCTGGTTAGGGTAAACTGTCGCTGGGGGGAAAGGACGACACCTTCTGCCCCCTGGGGTTCACACTGCCGCTGGGGGGGAAGGACGACACCTTCTGCCCCCTGGGGTTCACACTGCCGCTGGGGGGGAAGGACGACACCTTCTGCCCCCTGGGGTTCACACTGCCGCTGGGGGGGAAGGACGACACCTTCTGCCCCCCTGGGATTCACACTGCCGCTGGGGGGAAAGGACGACACCTTCTGCCCCCTGGGGTTCACACTGCCGCTGGGGGGGAAGGACGACACCTTCAGCCCCCTGGGGTTCACACTGCCGCTGGGGGGGAAGGACGACACCTTCAGCCCCCTGGGGTTCACACTGCCGCTGGGGGGAAAGGACAACACCTTCTGCCCCCTGGGGTTCACACTGCTGCCGGGGGGGAAGGACGACACCTTCTGCCCCCTGGGGTTCACACTGCCGCTGGGGGGGAAGGACGACACCTTCTGCCCCCTGGGGTTCACACTGCCGCTGGGGGGGAAGGACGACACCTTCTGCCCCCTGGGGTTCACACTGCCGCTGGGGGGGAAGGACGACCCCTTCTGCCCCCTGGGGTTCACACGGCCGCTGGGGGGTAAGGACGACACCTTCTGCCCCCTGGGGTTCACACTGCCGCTGGGGGGGAAGGACGACACCTTCTGCCCCCTGTGGTTCACACTGCCGCTGGGGGGGAAGGACGACACCTTCTGCCCCCTGGGGTTCACACTGCCGCTGGGGGGGAAGGACGACACCTTCTGCCCCCTGTGGTTCACACTGCCGCTGGGGGGGAAGAACGACACCTTCTGCCCCCTGGGGTTCACACTGCCGCTGGGGGGGAAGGACGACACCTTCAGCCCCCTGGGGTTCACACTGCCGCTGGGGGGGATGGACGACACCTTCTGCCCCCTGGGGTTCACACTGCCGCTGGGGGGGAAGGACGACACCTTCTGCCCCCTGTAGGGCCGGTAGAGAGACCTCGGTCCCATCTCTACCTGCCATCTGGAGGTCATCCCAGGACCAGTCAATGAAGTCTGGTTCTGCTTGTCGAGTAGGTTGGGGCTGCACGAAGCTGAGCAGATGTTGGTAGTCCTGCTCCAGCTCCCACTCTCTCATTACCAGGTGGGTCATGTCTTTGCTCACCTCGCCTTCGTCATCCCAGACATACATGCCCATCCGATAGTCGTAGATGTCCCAAAACCTAGACTCCTCCGTGCTGCCAAGATCAATGTCGTCCTCCAAGGCATCCCATAATAAACCTGGGCCATCATAATCATCCCCCTCTGGTAAGTCGTGTTCAGCCGTCCAGGGGGTAAGTCGAACGGTATGCCACCAGAGGGCCTGGTATGCGTTGTCTAGCCAGAGCTCTCGCCATACCAGGGTCTCTAGTCTTGTCACCCACTCATCCAGGGGCTGCTCTCCCAATAGATACATCCGCATCGCCACACGCTTCTGTAGCCGCTGCTCATCACTGGGGAGACTCTCACCTCGCCGCCATTGGGCATCTTCCAGGGCATCATACCAGAGTTCCTTTCTGTCTGCATCCCTGTAGTCCGCGGCCGCCTCCTCCTCCTCATCATGAAACGCTGTCTGAAAACTAGCCGGTTCCATCCTGCTGTAGCCAGGGGCGCTGTACGGATACTAGCGTTGCCCTCAATTTGTAACTCCAACCGTTACCGGTGTATCCGTGCTGCTTTTCCTCTTACTAGAACGCCATCCCACCACTGCCAGCCAATGTCACGGATCTACTGGCACCCCGACCGGGTACCTCCGTTGATAGACGCGTCCTAGTTTGCGTCGAGGCCTACAAGCACCGCACCGGACACCAAAACCACCACAGACTCCAAGGATAGTACATCAGGAACAAGCGTTCAGTAGTTACAGCTCAAGGGAGTATGCAAAAGCATAGCAATCCCCAGTATGATAGTGATCCCCTCAAATAACGAGACGAGGCTACGTTTTGAAGGGTCAAGAGGAACTATATTTTAATGACAGGGAATCTCCTTTTATGCAATGTTGCCCTCTGAAGGGCTACACCCACATAATTATCACAACAGCCAATTATCTGCATGGTTCAACCCCCACGTCTCCTCCCCTCAGATAACAGGTAACACAATTAAAACAGACACAATTTTAACCACATTCTGGATGTACCCCAAATACAGGGGGTACACCTTTAAGTCCCGCACCATTCAATATCTCTCACCCAGGGGAACAACATATACAAAAATGGCATGAATCAGACCAGGGGTTCAAAAGTTAGTAAAAGTATGTTTTTACACATAACACACAGACATTGCACATATCCCCCACACAATACACATATAGGACAATAGGTGAGTCACACCTCCCTGGCAACTTGGATACAATCAGACATTAATTAGATCATTCTTTGTTCTTATCAGAGAATGAAAACACTTTGGAAAATGCAAGGATCCTTTACAACTTTCTTATCTCTTGAATCTCTGTAACAGGATTATCTATTAGCCTAGGTCTGCAAAAGTCTGGCTAATATTCTGAGCCAATATATTCTGTAGAACATCAACCAATATATATATAGTAGGATCATATTTTAACCATAATATTTATAAAACAGTTTAAAACAGTGATGGGTTCCGCTACACACCTCCCCCGTGACCATAAGCCGGCATACACGGTCTGATCCCAACGGATCGGCCTGGGGATGTCCGGACAAAAGTATTTGTTGGTCAATTCTCTAGTTTGACAACCCATCAGCATTACTGCAATTCACATTTACTCACATTTCCCATATCCCCAGATAGCTGGGATCTGAGCGCACAAAACCACCGAATCGCGCTCAGATCCTCTTCACATAGTTCAATTGCCATGTAGCTAAAGTCTTTCCCATAGTCTTTCATTATATGAATGGGCTTCATGGCACAGTTATCTGGGGTATCATGGTTCACACAGGGCAAGTACAGAATGACCCCCCTGTAGGTAAAGGGCCAGAATGAGTGACTTACACTCTGGTATGGCCGAACACTGGTTCCAAAGGGCAATATGTACCAGGGCCATAGTCGCAGGGCCGGAGGCTGGCAAACAGTCCTCTCCAAGACAAAGTGGCGAAGGGCACTTCGTCACAATTTATTTTAGCATTAATGGTCCTAATGTCACTGAGAGTATTTGTGAGTATAAATGTATATGTACATTCTGTGGGGACATCGGCCGACATCTTGTATTAATAATGATCACATATAATAGTTGTCAAACTATGAATCGTCATCACGCTTTGCGAAGCGAGGGAGACCGCATTTGCTGAGGTGGAGGCTCTACGGCGCCTCACACGTGGTTACAAACACGCACACAAGCGGCGCAACAAAAATACATCTAACACGCAATCACTAAATACGGACTTACACAAAAAAATACGAACAGCGCGTCTTAGTACGCAAAATTTACGGACTTAGCCAAAAAAAATACAAGACACGGGCCTCATGATGAGCGTATTACGTATTACGTACTTGCAAAAATACGACCATAACTGCCGAACCGCGCGCACCCCAAAACATTAAAAACACAATAAATACGCACAAACAACACATAAGAAGCTTACCCACAGCAAGGGGGACCCAGGACCTCTGCAGGTGAAGTTACAAATTTAAGTCCAAATTCACGAGTTTAAACACAAAAATCCCCTAAGCAAGAGAAAAAATGGCCGCCGAAAAAAACTAATATGAGGCTACACGACCCTAAAGCCGCAAAACACCACGAAACACCTACGGATTTTCCACAAAGCCGTACGAGGTACAAGATACACTTTTAGCAAGGACGCTAAATCACCCACACCCGCGTACCACACACACACACACACAATCGCCGCCATTTTACAACACTAACTTACACAATGCGGAAGTACACAGATACCCTAACTGCTTCCCCTCGCGCACGCAGCCTATTTGCACTACACACTGCGCACATTGCTGACACTTACACCTCAGCTCCACAACACTGCAAACCTACATTGTATGCTGCAGGAACATCAGAACAGATTGTCATCTCTTCAGCACAATGCTTCCTGCATATATTACTTACAAATAGGTAAAGTATATTCATTTAGTAATTTATTAATGATTTAATTAGCATACAAAAACAAAAAACAACACAAAAAAACACTATCGCAATACACAGAAAAGCCATTTACCGCGCGCCTTACAACGAGCGCCAAGGCTGCTCATAGCACACAAAGCCTTGCAATGAGGTCAAAAAGCAGATCGGGGCCGACCAAACAATAACAGCAAAAGCGCCTCTCAGAAAAGGAAATACAACAACCAACAGCCTTGCAATGAGCACTGATTGCTAGGCTCGCAATGAGCGCCGAAGGATATCAGACCACAAAAAAAATTACTGTCTGTGGCAAACAGCATTACCTGCCTTACAATTTTATTGCCCCATCATTTTTACAAGTCGCTAGTAATTATATAGTACTGAATCACAAAGCCACCCGGGCCTAATGGATGTAATCCTGCAGGTTTTATCAAAGTTTCTGCTGCTTCCAGATTATACAGGAACTTTCCCAATATCTGCCCCCAGTAACCCATGAATTATTTTTGGAACTGATTGTTATTCTGATTTATTTGCAAGTATTTTGCTTTATTCTTGTCACTTCTGCTTCTGTCGTTTCTATCATTACTGTCACTTCTGATACATCTGTCACTTCTGCTGTTTCTATCATTACGATCACTTCTGTCACTTCTGCTTCTGTCGTTTCTATCATTACTATCACTTCTGATACTTCTGTCACTCTGCATTAATCATTAATAAAAAAACTGATATCTTATACTTGAGTCAGCATCTCTATACCCACACCCAAAATGTCTTAAAGCACCCTATTACTCACATATAATGCATCCCATCATATATATATATATATATATATATATATATATATATATATATATATATATATTACCTGCATTTCTAAACCTTTTTCCAGGGTAACTCATCGTAAATGTAACTAGTGACCACCGGCAGTCCTTGGCAGTCCAAAGGCAGCTTGATCTTATGGATCTGCCCAGGGATCTTTGCATACTGAATACTCTTTCTTTGTCATAGTCATTTAGCAGCTTTCCTCCTTCAGATACTGAATTATCCATAAAACTCTGGTTATCTTTCTGAATGTACAATTTGGGTGGAAACCCCATTTATAGAGCATTTATTCTGTCATTAAGGCCTTAGTTATTCAGCTTTATAGGAGAAGAAATACAATCTTACTATGATATCTCTTAAGATTTCTGGACTGAGGTATCCTATTGACCCCTTGCATCACCAGGGATACCAGAAAGAGAAGAAAGTTGGTCAAAAACTCATTTGTCAAATCTATATTAGACACTGTCTCTGGAATCCCTCTTATTCTAATATTATTTCTTCTTCACCGATCTTCTTGCTGAATAGATTTATTGTTAAGATATTTTCTTTCTCTAGATTGCTGGTGTAAGATAATGACATAAGATCCCTGATCAGTTTTCTATATGTTATCTCCATTTATTCTAGTCTGGCATTCAAGGAGTTCATTGCGACACATTCTTTTTTCAACTCTAATCTCAAGGAAGACTGGAAGTCTTCCAAACTAGATACGGAAGGCTGGTCAGATTTCTGGTACACTGTGCTTGGGTGGGATCCACTGTACCAAGCCGAACTTTAATCTGATTTGGCAAGGGGTGATATCCAAGGTTACGTCTACTAAGTCTTTCCGTAGCTGTGGATTTAGGCACCAGCTTGTCTTCTCGGCCTCTCATCTCCCCTACCCTTTCTTGGGCTGCTGACCACTTCCTCTATGCAATGTCATGGAACTGCTGGTGTGTTTTGAGAGCCCCACCAAGCCTCCACCCACCAGATAATCTATACAGCATTGCAGATCTCCTCATCCCCAGGAGATCTCTGCAGTTCCTCTAACGTCTGTCCGAGTCTCATGGGGCTTCAAGCACAGTAACAGAAATCATCATTCTTCCAAGAAATAAACACCTTGAGCTTCTGCTCACAATCAGAAGTTCAGAGGAAATGTGGAGATGGGCAAGCATGGGCCGATGATCTGTGGAGACGGTTTAAGGCCAGTCTGGCACATGTGACCCTTGACAAAAGGACCCTGATCACTTGGATGATGAGACAGCAATTGCAATGGAAAGCCACAAGAGACTGCCAGGTGAAAACTTTCCTGGATCAGAGGATGGCTGAGTCCTTGCCGATCGAAGGAGGTGGGTAAGGAGATTTCTGAGAGACTGATTGCTATTTCTGAGAAGGACCGCTGGCAGATGATCGTGGCCCAGAAGCAGAGGGAGATGAGCAACTCCTTTCAGTGGCAAGGTCAGAGGGGGGCAGTGATCATGATCATTATCATCATCCCACCAAGAGTTGGAAGGTGGACTGCAATTAACAGCTTGAGCTCTAACAACCAAAAATGGAAGTGACAGTCAAGATAGATGAGTGATCAGGGTAGGGCATACCCCTTGAGAACTTGATGATGGGAACCCTGGCTGAATACCTTCAGAAGCTGGTGGCCAGCCCAGTCAGTCCAAGACACGGCGGCAGCAGCAGAACTGACAGATACTGGAATGGGACCAGCAGTTGGGGATCTACCCTGGTGGCCTTCCAAGAAGAGGATCTAGCCGACATACCAGCCCAGAGCAAGCCCACCTTGTGATCAGTTGAGGACACAAATTCTCGGAGCTTGACAACGGACCATCAGCCAGATCTGCGAGCAGGAGATATGATCAAGGCATCAAGGAAGACCGCTACAAAAAAGGAAGCAGATGCAGCAGGAGTTGATATCTTAAGTCCAAAGGCTGTAGAAGAAGCCACATTGGCCTTATTGCCAGGGGAGGAGGAGGTGGGGATCGAGATTTAAGGAGAAGCCAATCGTGTCCAGCAGACATCAGCAGCCACAGCTGGGGTGGCGCAGCACGTGCAGGTAGTTGGAGTCTCACATAGCTTCATTCAGAAAAATCAGATGAGACCAGAGGGGTCAACTAGTCGCACAGAACTACAGGTGACGGGCAAGTGTAGCCACCATCTCCGTGACTTGAGACAGAGTGGCCAAAAGTCTAACATTCGATCCTTGGAAACCAATTCCCAGTATCATCCAATCAGGCTCACCCAAGCAGTTGATGGATCCCAGAGAGAAGAGGATCTCATAGTTCAGTAATCCAGATCTCCAGAAACTGTTCCAACGGCAAGGTCAGCATGGAAGATTATGAGGGGTCACGACTAGGATGGCTCCTCATCACCATGCCGCTAGAGTAACATTAGTACCTCCCTATTTCAAAGTGATTGTTTTTTAGTTGTTCAGTCATGTCCAACTCTCTGTGATCCTATGGCCCAAAGCACTCCAGATGGTATAGCTCACAGTTTCATTGAAGTACACAAGACCCTTCATGGCGACAAGGTAGCGATCCAGAAGGGGAAAGTGACATTAGTCCTTCCCTGAGTGACATTAGAAAGGACTCACTGACTCTTGTCCTAGTCCCAGACTGAGGATTACGGGTCACTTGATTTAGTCAGATGATTTACTAAAATACAGATCATTTACACCCATTGTCCCATCCTGGTCTGTAACTTTACATGATGAGATGTGTCACCTGCTTTATTGATTGCGCAATCTTCTCTACTGCTCACAATTCCTGTTCATCTTCTTTACTCACACTCAGAGGTCCTGTTCTTGTTATGCTCACACTCAGAGGTCCTGTTCTTGTTATGCTCACACTCAGAGGTCCTGTTCTTGTTATGCTCACACTCAGAGGTCCTGTTCTTGTTATGCTCACACGCAGAGGTCCTGTTCTTGTTATGCTCACACTCAGAGGTCCTGTTCTTGTTATGCTCACACTCAGAGGTCCTGTTCTTGTTATGCTCACACGCAGAGGTCCTGTTCTTGTTATGCTCACACTCAGAGGTCCTGTTCTTGTTATGCTCACACTCAGAGGTCCTGTTCTTGTTATGCTCACACTCAGAGGTCCTGTTCTTGTTATGCTCACACTCAGAGGTCCTGTTCTTGTTATGCTCACACTCAGAGGTCCTGTTCTTGTTATGCTCACACTCAGAGGTCCTGTTCTTGTTATGCTCACACTCAGAGGTCCTGTTCTTGTTATGCTCACACTCAGAGGTCCTGTTCATACTCTGCTCACACTCGGGACTCCTGATCCAATACATGATCCCGATCCAGTACCTGTGCTTAAACTTGGGAGTCCTGTTGATACTCTGCTCACACTCTGGATTCCTGATCCGGTACCTGTGCTCATACTCGGGAGTTCTGTTCATGCTCTGCTCGAACTCAAGACTCCTGATCCGGTACCTGTGCTTACACTCAGGAGTCCTGATCCGGTACCTGAGCTCACATTCGGGAGTCCTGTTCATACTCTGCTCACACTCGGGACTCCTGATCCGGTACCTGTGCTCACACTCGGGAGTCCTGTTCATGCTCTGCTCACACTCGGGACTCCTGATCCGGTACCTGTGCTCACACTCGGGAGTCCTGTTCATGCTCCCCTCACACTCAGGACTCCTGATCCAGTACGTGATCCCGATCCAGTACCTGTTCTCAAACTCGGGAGTCCTGTTCATGCTTTGCTCACCCTCAGGACTCCTGATCCGGTACCTGTGCTTACACTCGAGACTCCTGATCCCGTACCTGTGCTCACACTCGGGAGTCCTATCCAGTACCTGTGCTCAAATTCGAGTGTCCTGTTCATACTCTGCTCACACTCAGGACTCCTGATCCGGTACCTGTGCTCACACTCGGGAGTCCTGATCCGGTACCTTTGCTCACACTCAGGAGTCCTGATCCGGTACCTGTGCTCACACTCAGTAGTCCTGTTCATAATCTGCTCACACTCGGGGGTCCTGATCCGGTACCTGTGCTTACACTCAGTAGTCCTGTTCATAATCTGCTCACACTCGGGGGTCCTGATCCGGTACCTGAGCTCACACTCGGGGGTCCTGATCCGGTACCTGAGCTCACACTCTGGGGTCCTGATCCGGTACCTTTGCTCACACTCAGGAGTCCTGATCCGGTACCTGAGCTCACACTCGGGGGTCCTGATCCGGTACCTGAGCTCACACTCGGGGGTCCTGATCCGGTACCTGAGCTCACAGTGTAGTAATCCTGAAACTGTACTTTACAGCTCTCAACACTAATAGAAATAAACAATACTAACAGCCTTATTAAATTGCGATCCGGCCAATTGAATAGGGCTCTATATAAGCACAGAGCATATTTATTTTACAGAAGTTTTTAGTTAGTGAGACCTCGCTTTTGGAGAGAAGACACGAACTACAAACATCTTTAATATAACATGCTGAGTGCTTATATAGAGCCCTATTCAATTGGCCGGATCGCAATTTAATAAGGCTGTTAGTTTGCAAGTCTTGTGGCTCACTCGTTCTTTCCATTTTCTGTATCTTGTCCCAGACAGTATTCAAACCTCAGCCTCCCACTTCCTTTCTGTCCCAGTAACCCTCCATCCACTCTCTTCCTTTTATGTCCCCGTAACCCTCCATCCACTCTCTTCCTTTTAGTCCCAGCTGATTCCCAGCATCCCTCTTACTTTCTGTCCTAACTGCCCACTAAAGTCCCCCACTTCCTTTCTGTCCCAGCTGCCCCTCTCCAATTTCTATGTAGAAAAATGACTTAGATAGATTGTTGTACAAGGATCAAACAGGTTATATCATTGTAGGTAAAATACCATATAAAGCAGTACCCAAGTAAGGGGCAGAAGTGAACTAATGGCATGAAAGGAAAAAGGGGACATGTCTCCAAGTTCTCTCAGACTTCCTCACCTTTGTCTCCTCTTTGTGTGTGTCGCCGTGTCGTTTTATTATTATAATTGGCCTTTACCCGTTGTACATAGACATATCTAAATATAATGCTATTCAGAAGGGCACTGAAAGGAAGTGAATGATTACACCAAACATCTAACCCAGGCCCACCTATAGACTCCCCCTGATCCATGGAGTTCTACATCTCCTGCCACCTAGTGGTACTTCTAGATCTGTGCAGCTAGACTATGGCTTTTGTTTGTAATGAGAACAATCATTTTCTCTTTGTCTCTGTCAGGATTCTAATATTTGGAGGATTGGGAGGATCTGTGGATTCATATATAATCTCTATTACGTTTATGGAAGAGTAACCTCCCACAGGACAGCCCTCCCCCTCAAGCTACAAACAGACTAGCAATCCAAAAGAGAATCCCAATCACACTAGAAGAAATGCTGGTATGAAGGAGTGTGAGGGATCTCCAGGTACATTGGGTCCATTATGTCAGGTGTTGCCCCAGTGTCTGGTGTGTACGTTCACTTGGCCCATGTGTCTCAGAGTTGGTTTGTTTCGCTCATGCTAATTTGTCCTTAGATGACGGTATGGAGGAGTGTGAGGTATCTCCAGGTACACTGGGTCCATTATGTCAGGTGTTGCCCCAGTGTCTGGTGTGTACGTTCAGTCGGCCCATGTGTCTCAGAGTTGGTTTGTTTCGCTCATGCTAATTTGTCCTTAGATGACGGTATGGAGGAGTGTGAGGGATCTCCAGGTACACTGGGTCCATTATGTCAGGTGTTGCCCCAGTGTCTGGTGTGTACGTTCACTTGGCCCATGTGTCTCAGAGTTGGTTTGTTTCGCTCATGCTAATTTGTCCTTAGATTATGGTATGGAGGAGTGTGAGGGATCTCCAGGTACACTGGGTCCATTATGTCAGGTATTGCTCCAGTGTCTGGTGTGTACGTTCACTTGGCCCATGTGTCTCAGAGTTGGTTTGTTTCGCTCATGCTAATTTGTCCTTAGATTATGGTATGAAGGAGTGTGAGGGATCTCCAGGTACACTGGGTCCATTATGTCAGGTGTTGCCCCAGTGTCTGGTGTGTACGTTCACTTGGCCCATGTGTCTCAGAGTTGGTTTGTTTCGCTCATGCTAATTTGTCCTTAGATTATGGTATGGAGGAGTGTGAGGGATCTCCAGGTACACTGGGTCCATTATGTCAGGTATTGCCCCAATGTCTTGTGTGTACGTTCAGTCGGCCCATGTGTCTCAGAGGTGGTTTGTTTCGCTCATGCTAATTTGTCCTTAGATGACGGTATGGAGGAGTGTGAGGGATCTCCAGGTACACTGGGTCCATTATGTCAGGTATTGCCCCAATGTCTTGTGTGTACGTTCAGTCGGCCCATGTGTCTCAGAGTTGGTTTGTTTCGCTCGTGCTAATTTGTCCTCAGATGATGGTATGGAGGAGTGTGAGGGATCTCCAGGTACACTGGGTCCATTATGTCAGGTATTGCCCCAATGTCTTGTGTGTACGTTCAGTCGGCCCATGTGTCTCAGAGTTGGTTTGTTTCGCTCGTGCTAATTTGTCCTCAGATGATGGTATGGAGGAGTGTGAGGGATCTCAAGGTACATTGGGTCCATTATGTTAGGTGTTGCCCCAGTGTCTGGTGTGTATGTTCAGTCGGCCCATGTGTCTCAGAGGTGGTTTATTTCGCTCATGCATACGATTATTTACTTCTTCTGGATAATTTCCTCCAATAAGAAGAGACATTGATTTGGCCGACAGTAAGATTATTTACTTCTGCTGGATGATTTCCTCCTATAAGAAGGGACCGATATAATATTGTGAAGATAAAGTTACAGAAAATCACTGCCTTTCCCCACAAATAGGCGATCTTCGTTGAAGGAATGGGCTGCTCGGTATCCGGCTAACGGATCAGGAACATGTACCTTAGCTTAGGAAAATAATAAATCCCTCCCGTTAAATGAAACACACCATCCACTATGTGTTCCAAGTAATAGCAACAACTTTATTTTTTACAGCAAACTACAGTATATTTCACATTTTTCCATGTCGGTGGGAGGACTTACCCTAAATATCCCCTTCGCAATCAGGATCCTCCAGTCAGCTGGGGGGTTATGGACAGACTTGGGTGATTAAAGCCAATCAGGAGTGGATGCATTTGGGGGCTTGGCTTGTGGTGGTGGACCACTGGGCCGCACCCGCAGAGGATCAGAGTGGCAAAACAGAACAAAGAGCTACAACGTCCTGCAGTGACATCTTGTGGGCAAGAATTGGAATTACGTGTCCTTTTCTAAAACTATCCTTTAAAACATGACAGTATATTTGTTAAGGGCAAACTGATCTTCACAAACACTCCCCCTTGTGACTCAGCGAAGAGGGGGTAATCTTTCCGGATTACCCCTGATTCTCTGGCTGATCACAGGTCTTTTCAGGACAGCCCATCGGCATTCTGGTTGGCACTTCCCCGTCTGTGTTTAATTACAAAGTCCTGTGCCTGGAGCCTCCCATTGTCTCCCGCTACTCAGTGAAGCCAGCACAGCTGGTTGTGGTCTGTGACCACTGTAAAAGGACGTCCATATAAATAGGGTTGGAGCTTTTTGAGGGCTCACACAACCGCCAAGCACTCTTTCTCGATGGTTGCGTATGCTACTTCCCGGTCGACCAATTTACGGCTCAGGTAAGCAACAGTATGCTCCTCCCCTTGCTGATTGACCTGGTTGAGGACAACTCCCAGTCCGTATGTTGACGCGTCCATCTGAACCAAAAAGTGTCGGGTGTAATACGGTGTAGCGAGTACTGTACTCCCACCAAGGCATCCTGCAGCCGGCGAAAAGCGGTTTCACATGCCGGGTCCAGTCCACCAGGCGAGGCATCCTTGTCTTGGTTAGGTCCGCCAGGTTCTTTTCGATTGTGCTGTAAGAAGGGACAAATTTACGGTAATACCCTGCCGTGCACAGGAAAGCCATTACCTGCTTCTTAGATTGGGGCGTGGGCCAGGTAGCTATCCCTTGAAACTTAGCTGGCTCTGGTCTGGCTGAATGGTAAGCCCGGCATCCCTAATCTGGTCTAACACCTGCTTGATGTGGACAAGATGTTCACCCCACTAAGAGCTAAAGATGGCTATGTCATCTAGGTACGCCTGGGCATAGGTATGACACCACTGTAATAGCTGGTCGACCAACCTCTGGAAGGTAGAAGGGGCGTTTTTCATCCCGAAGGGCATCACCGTGAACTGGTAGAGCCCGAATGGGGTGATAAAGGCCGACTTTTCCCTAGCCGAGTCCGCAAGAAGGATCTGCCAATAGCCCTTTCATAGGTCAAGGGTAGTGAACTATTTGGCTGACCCCAACCTATCTAAGAGCTCATCTATCCCAGGGATTGGTTAGGCATCAATCTTAGTTTTCTCATTTAACTTACGGTAGTCCACACAGAACCATCTTTCTTAGGGACCAGTACTACAGGCCCAGGGGCTGCTAGAGTGTTCAATAACTTTCATCTGGAGTATCTCCTCCTGAATGGTCTCCCGGACCGCCTCAGGGACTCGATAGGGAGACTGTCTTAGAGGGGGGGAGTCGGTGGTAAGCACGTCACGTTTGGCTAAATGGGTGCATCCCGGGGCTTTAATAAATAATCTCAGGTAGCTGGTGATGAGATTTGTTAGCAGACCCTGCTGATCATCAGTTACATTTTGGGACACCCCAACAACGTCAGTAACTGGGAGTTCAAAGGGTGAGAACCCAGTGGACTCCTGAGGGACCTCCCTATAAGCAAAGTGGAGGTGGGGCAGCAATTTCTCCCACTCCCGTTCTATGAAGGCTCTAAGCATTCGTTTGAGAGTCCCATTGGACCGTTCACATAGGTCATTGGTTTGGGGATGGTAAGGCTATGTACACAGCTGCTTTATACCATAAACCTGCCACAGTTGTTAGGTTAGCGGAGTCCCTTGGTCAGACTGAGTCCCTTGGTCAGACTGAGTCCCTTGGTCAGACAATATCTCCCTTGGGAACGCCACCCTCGAGAATATTTCCACTAGGGCTTCTGTAAGAGTAGAAGCAGTTATTTTACCCAAAGCTACAGCTTCAGAGTACCGGGTAGCATAAACCACTACAGTTAGAATATACCGTTTACCTGAGCGGCTGGGGTGGGCTAGGGAACCAACTATATCGATAGCAACCCGCTGGAAAGGGGTCTCTATAATGGGCAAAGTCTGGAGGGGGCCCCTGGTCCCACGACCTTTGTGGCTGAACCTCTGACACAAGTCACATGTATCGCAATATTCCTTTACGTCCCTGTTCACCCTAGGCCAGTAAAATATGTGAGTTAGACGTCTTATTACCCATGCGCCCGCCTAAGGGAATATCATGGGCCAATCGAGTAGAGACATTCTGAACTTTCTGGGGATGATCAGTTGCTTTCTCGCCTCCACTGGTACCCGCCCCTGTGGTAACTCGATAGAGCAACTCTTGATCCCAAATAAACTGTTCCCCTTCCTTCCCTAATTCGCCCTTGTTAGCCTTCTGCCGAATCCCCTCTAAGGTGCTATTGTTCTGTAACTCCCTCTTAAATTCCTCTACGCTGGCCCAAGTAACCCCAGTTCCCCAAGCAGGTTCTGGATCCTTTACACACTGGGTGGCGGCTTGGGCACAGGTCACAATGTTCACATAGTGACACTCTATTAGCCCCAAGTCATTGCCCAGTAACACATACGTGGGCAACCCTGACATCACTCCTACTTCGCGGAGACTCCAGCCACCACGACATACAATTTGTTGGGCCGCTTTGATATGCCGACCGTGTAGCCACCCGCGTCTCCTGGTACTGATCCTCCAGGCGGGCCGCCTCCTCAGCAGAAGTGGGCTTCTGATCGAGGATCCACTCTCGCATTGAGTCTGGGATCCGATAATACAACTGTTCCATCAACATAACGTGTGTAGCATCTTCCAGGCTGTAGGCAGCCTCGCCCCTCAACCAGCTTTCACAGGCATGCCTCATTTTCCACATTAGATCCACATGAGTTTCCGTCCCTGACTTAGTCATGGTGCGAAATTGCCTACGGTAGGTCTCAGGCGTTATTGCATATCGGTCAAGGAGTACTTGCCGGACCTTGTAGTAGTCCTCTGCCTGGTCCAGGGGAATAGTCCGGTAGGCACTCCTGGCTTTGCCTCTAAGCTGACCAACAAGGAGCTTGACCCCCTCGGCTTGGGGAATACGGTAAAGCTTGCACTGCCGCTCAAAGTCCTGAAGGTAGCCATCAATATCTTCTCTGTCCTCATCAAAGTACCTCAAGCTGTTGTAGACTGCTTTGAGTGAGGGTGATAGTGTCCATGGCCCCACCAGCTGAATTGTGAGCAGGAGCCTCGGATGATCTCCCATTCCGCTCATTCTGGATCTCCTAGGAAATGTCCTTTATCGTTTGCTCAATTCGTTCATCGGATGGTTTAGTGGCAAAGAGGTCTATTCGCTCTTGGCACTTTCTGGTAACCTCATCAGTCACTACTGGTGGTCCATGGCTGAGTTGTCCAGATCGGGTGGTATCACCTGCAGAACAATCTAGGCTTAACTGCTGGCCAACTTCCTCTACCCGTCTCAGCTCTGGATCACGGCAGCGCGGGTTGCCGGATATTTTGCCGTCCTTACTACCGGTTCTTTCACCGAGCTCGCACCACTGCCACCAGCTTGTGAAGAACCCAAATACAGTTACAGACAATCCCTGCCTTTGGCCACAGGAACGCCCACTAAATAGGTAATCTTCGTTGAAGGAATGGGCTGCTTGGTATCCGGCTAACGGATCAGAAACATGTACCTTAGCTTAGGAAAATAATAAAGCCCTCCAGTTAAATGAAACACACCCTCCTCTAGTCGTTCCAAGTAACAACAACAACTTTATTTTTTACAGCAAACTCTATCTCACATTTTTTTCATGTCGGTGGGAGGACCTATCCCAAAAATCCTCTCCCCGATCAGGATCATCCAATAAGGGAACGGCAGCGGGAGGGGTTATGGGCAGACTTGGGTGATTAGAGTCAATCAGGAGTGGATGGATATGGGGGCTTGGCTTGAGGGGGTGGACCACTGGACCGCACCCGCAGAGGATCAGAGCGGCAAAACAGAACAAAGAGCCCCAACATCCTGCAGTGACATCTTGTGGGCAGGAATTGACATTATGTGTCCTTTTCTACAACTATCCATTAAAACATGACAGCATATTAGTTAAGGGCAAACTGATCTTCACAAATATTATTTACTTCTAATATATATTAGGACATTGCAATGTATAAACTGATCCATAGAGAGAGGAGTTGGATTCCTAGACTAGTCTGAATAATTAGACCATTACTCATGTTACTTCCTCAGATAATTTTATTATTAATAATATTGGACACGATTAAATTGCTATCCTAGTGTCAACTTCCTCAGAGCGTACAGAGATCACTGAAATGGGATCAATACTAAGACGCAACATTTGCTTAGAATAAGTAAGAATAGGCTCATTTCTTGATATTTTATATTATTGATAATGTATAATTAGTGTGTATTAGCAGTCCTACATAATGTAATACAGAGATTAGTAGGGGCCGATACATGCCCAGTATCCACATGGGATCACATGCCTCTTATGGCTCGCTCTTTTCTTTTCCTTTTGTTACATTTATCCATATTCTACTTAAATTCTCTAAATATATTTCCATTTAGTAACAGAATTCCTGCCCCACATTCTTCACTATCATATATTGATAAATTAGTCCTATGAATTTTTCTTTCTGTGTTGTGTGCCTATGTCACGTTTGTGGACACGCGTGTACTAAAGAGGGGATGTGCTCCCCACCTGGCCTTTTCTCTACGCTCACATATAACACGCTCCCACGTCTTGCACGTGATGTGTTTCCTCATTTTGTGGCCGGGGGTTTCCTGGGGCTCAGGATACACGTCTTATCAAATAAAACCCAGATTGCCACATTACGTTCTGAAATAAATCCTTTGCGTGCGTCCATTATGAAACCAACGTATTATAATGATTAGAGACAACCCGTCAGGCAGCGAGTGCCGTGTGTATAAGTGATGATACATGATGTGTGTGTTTCCCACCAGTGATAAAGCACATTAAAAGTCTCTGTATGTTCTCTGCACATAAGGAAGTCATTGCAAAAAAAGTGCTTTCCTTTTTAAAACTGCTACTAAATGAACGGACTTAGAGTTTGAAGTTGGTGACTTTCGGCTGCTTTTTTAGACTCTATCTTTAGAATACAAACTGATCTGGACTGGCCAGTGGTACTAATCGCTACAGGTCCAATACTAGCTTTATCAGATACTGTAACGGAGTTGGAACACGAATCCAATATCTCCGCTGGTATACGGTAAAATATCCAAGAAGCACTACAGTCTCACCATCCCCAACCTCCCATATTGGACGACACTCAATTGGGAGTCAAATAATACTGACTTTATTTTATTGTGCAGAGATATATATACACATCTCTTCCCACAGGCAATACACATCCCCCATAGTTGGCCACACAATACACATATAGGGACAATAGGTGGGTCACACCTCCCTGAGGCTACCTGGCAACTTTGATACAATCAGACATTGCTTAGATCATCCTTCCCTTTGTTCCATCTTCACAATGTGAACACTTCACACAATGGACCTCTCTTGCGTATGAGGAGCCCTTGTAATAGGATTATCTCTTATGCCAGGTCTGCAATAGTCTGGGCTAATATTCTGCAGAGCATAAACCAACATACATACAGTATAACAGTAGGATCATATTTTAACCATAAAACAGGGTAAAACAGTGATGGGTTCCGTTACAGATACCATAACATAGGTACCGTGGGGTCTGAGGACTCTCCCCAGCCTCACATATAAAGGTGATACTGCGGCCTGTAACCCATGGCTATGTATGACATCTGATATCACATATAATAGTTGTCACACTGCAAGACGTCGTCACACTTTGCGTAGTGCGTTTGAGTTAGGCGAGCCGTTAACGCGTAGAACTTAGCCGATGAGCGCTCATCGCCTGCGAGCCGTTAAGGCACTACAACGCACTACAACTATCAGCACAAACACGAAGAGGCAATAAAACACGCGGGATCGCCTTGGCGTGCAAGCAGTTGACAAACGCAGGACTTAGAAAAAAAAAGATTACGAGACGCAAAAAATTATGAGATTAACGGACGAAAACGAAAAAACAATAAAAACACGCTAAATACACCAAAAAAAATCACAGATAGCCTGGGGCAACAGCCAGGAGGTCTGTGAGTGAGGTGGAACACGGATTTAACACGATTTAGACGATTTTCGCCACCCGAAAATCGCCTAAGCAAGGAAAAAAATGGCCGGCGAAAAAAATGAAAACGAGGCTACACGACCCCGGCAGTGCAAAACACTACCAAACACGTAGCACTTTACACATCACACTACGACCTACAAAATATACTATTACAAAAGCCGGAAAATGCTCACGAGACGAGGACCACATTAAAATGTTAATTTTTTGCCCCGTCACTTTTTAAAAGGCAAGTCGCTAGTATATTTATAGGAAGTCTCCACATCTGGATATTTATCTTGTCGTGGTGAAGGAGATTGTGAAACTGTGAGCTAAACCGTGTAGGATCACCGAAGATGGGCAGGTCATAGGAGAGGTCATACAAATCATGATCCACTGGAGAATGAACTGGCAAATCACTCCAATATCTTTGCCAAGATAACCTATGGATGAGGACAGTTGGACACAAATGAACGACTAAACAAAAAATAGTCAGTGTAAAAATGGCGAGGCACACAAGACTTAGAAAAAGGCTTGTGATGAGCGCCGTAGGTATTCAGTACTCATCGCAAGGCCTGAATGACTTAGAAAAAGGATTTGAAGCACCTCAATCGCTCTACGGCGCCTCACTCATGGTAAAAAACAACCCAGGAAAGCAGGCTTTTGAAAGAAAAAAATACGACCCACGGGACTTTAGAAAAAAATAATTACGAGGTCGCAAAAATACGAAGTTAGCGGACGAAACACGTACATCCCAAAACACCAAAAACAATGAAAAATACCAAAAAATAAACCATAAAAAAACCTCACACACAGCACGAGGGGACAGCCAGGACATCTGCGAGTATTATATTTTACACTGCCTTTACTTTATGAATACATTAGAGGTTAACTCTTTCAAATATATTTATTAATTGATTAATTGTTAATGGACATTCATTTAGTAATTAGTAATCCTTAGGAAAAAACATTGTATATTTGTGACTGCCTTTACTTTATGAATATATTAATGCTTAACTCTTTCTAATATATTTATTAATTGATTATTAATGTTCATTAATTACTTAATTAGTAATTAATTAGTAATAATACATTTTTTTTTAAACTGGCTCAAAAAATATGTACATTTTACACTACACTTATATTTCATTGTTGCTGCTCAATTATTAATGTTCATTAATTACTTAATTAGTAATAATAAAAAAAATGTTTAAACTGCCTCAAAAAATATGTAAATTTTACAGTGCTGCTGCTCATTGCCTGAAAGGGGTAGGATCCTCAAAGCAGTTAAATATTGAAATCAGTTTATTATATTATGACACCTGCTACATTCAATATTTAATAGTGCATTTATTTATGAATATATCCATGCTTACACCTCTACGTTGTGCTTGTATGCCAATTAAACACCATACTCCTAATGATTAATTAATGAATTGGATTAAAACATTAAAAATGCTTTTCGTTTTATTTTACAGTTTGATCATCTCTGCAGCTGACTGATTACACAGAGTGATGTTTGCAGCATTTCATCTGCAGTAAGATCACCTTTACAGGTATAACATTTGATGATGCTCTTTTTTAGGAGAAAAGGATGTAGGCTTTTTGTTTTCCATTTATCACCGTTATTGATTCATTAATTAATTAACGTATATTAATTATTAATTAGTAATCATTATAAAAAATGAATATTGTCTATTTTACAATGCATACATTTAATAAGGTACCCATAAAGGTGAACCAGTTCTTATACCAAGAATTGATTTGGCTCCAAGTGAGGGTGGTTTGCCTTTTGTCCTTCAAAGGAGACAATTTCCCATTAATATGGCATTTGCCATGACCATTAATAAATCGCAAGGACAAACTGTGGGTATTTTTCTATAGGAACCTGTATTTGCACATGGACAACTCTATGTTGGATTTTCAAGATGCAACAATCCAGAGGAAATTAAAGTTCATATTGAAGAAAACCCAAGTCAAGGTGATTTATTGGAGGATGGACGCATTTTTAAGCAAAAACATTGTGTACTATGAGGTTGTGTAAACATAGAGAACAGTGGTTTTATTTCAAGGACACAATTTATGTCACTCTCACTCATTTTAGAGGACCACTTTTCCACTACGGAAACTATATAAAATGGCAAAAAATATAGAGAACAGTGGTTATACCCCGCGGATGACATTTTATATATAAAGAGTGAGTGTCCAGTAATCCAGTTGAACAATCAGAGTATTGCAGTGAATGGTGATACCTTTTTTATTGGACAAACGTTTTCACAATAAAGATTATATATATATATCATCCAATGTAGTGTACATTATACAATGAACTGTATGTGAAAGGGGGTGCTAGATTGGGGAAACCAACCAGAAACCACACATGCGAATGAACCTCCAGCAAAGCTCCATCAAAAAGCACCATGAAGACAACTAGTTACTGTACTCCAGATGGACCCCATTCCACCCAGGAGAACCACTCCATCCAGAACCTCAAAATAAAAGTACTCAGAGGGAATTTCAGAAATATCCAACATCGGAAAACTTTCGAACTATTCAATTTTTTAATACAAAGTATTTGGGCATTAACATCGACTTAGGCTTTCTGGCCGACTATCTTAATGTCTTATAGCTCACACATTCCACTTACCTTCCCCCCCTTTCTATTACAGTTTTTGTAAGCTACGTGCTATGCTGAGATGTATTGCTCTATTTTACTCTGCTGTGTTCTTATCTACAACCTGATCTATAGACGTACTGACCTATCAGGACATTATCACAATGCTGGTCTGTTTCGCACTTAACTCTGGACAATTAATTTTGTTTTACTTGTTTTTCCCAAAAAAATTTCCATCTTTCTGTTTGCTGTTTTTAGTACATATTTGTATCAGTGTCGCTTTTTGACTTGATAAAGAGAGGCATTATCTCTCGAAAGCTCGTCGCTTTATTATGAATACGTTTGTCCAATAAAAAAGGTATCACTATTCACTGCAATACTCTGATTATTCAACTATATATACTGTATATATATATACACTAGCAACTTGCCCGTCAAAAATGATGGGGCAATAAAATTTGAAGCCATGGAAGTGCTGTTTGACACAGAATGTAAACCTTTATGTACTCTGTGGACCTTCGGCGCTCATTGCGAGCCTCACTCTGAGCACCCTTGTCACTCATTATAAAGAGAGATCTATATTTACTTAATCAATAATGAATTAATTAGTTCTTGAATAAATTCATATACTTTACCTCTGTAATTAACCCGCCTGGCGGTATGATTATGTCAGTATTTAGAATGTTAAAGGGGTACATTAAAAAATCCTGACATAATCATTACGCCCTTTCCCCCTTATCCGCCTCCCTTTGCCCCTACCCCTCCTCCTTTTCCCCCGTATCATCCTCCCTCCTTATCATCCTCCTCCTCCCTCCCTTATTCTCCTTCCCTCCTCCCCCCTCATCATCATCCTACTCCTCCTTCCCCCATTATCATCTTCTTCCTCCCCCTTTCCCCCTTTATCCTCATTCCCATCCTCCTTCTCCATCCCTCGTAATGTCCTCTTCACTTTCCTCCTTATGCTCCTCCTCTATTTCCCCTTATCCTCCCTTTCCCCTTCTCATTTTATCATCTTCCCTTGCCCCCCCCCCGATCCTCCTCCTCACTCCCCCCCCCCCCGATCCTCCTCCCCCTTGCCCCCCCTCCCCCGGATCCTGAGCGTGGCTCAGGGTTACCGATTTAGGAAGTGAAAATAAACCCCGAGTCACGCTTGGGATTACCGTTTAATAAATTAATATATCCAGCAATCAATAGCCTGAAGAGCAAAGCGTGACGACGTCTTGTAGTTCGACAATATATATATATATATATATATGTGCTACATGCCCGTCAAAAACGATGGGAATACAATTTTTTACGGTTGTGAATGCTGTACCTTTGGCGCTCATTGCAAACCTCTGCTCCTGTCTACTGTACTGGGCTTCACCGCTCATTGCAGGGCTTGGCAACCCACCAGTCCCGTGCCGCGCGCCTTCGGGTGTCATTGCGCGTTGAGCAATTTTGGCCGTTAAAAGCGTAAACTGTTGCATGCCTCGCGATCAGCGGCAAAGTGCTACATTTGTGGCCATCGACATTAGCGCCTTCTGTGCTCATGTCTAGGCTGTTTGAAAGTCTTGCAGGCCACAGGCGCTCATCACGAGCCCGGCAATGAGCGCCTTAGACTCTCACTGCAGCCTAACTCCCTCAGGCCTCGCGATGATTGCCTGTGGCGCTCATCGCAAGACATGCAATGAGCTCCATCGGCGCTCATTGCAGCCTAAAAGTCTCACGGACCTCAACTGCTCGCCTCGCTTTGGGATATATATAGTCAGTGTATACGATTATATTATATATATATGTCAGCGTGATGTCCCCACTCTCACTCCAGACCCCTCTAAGGATTCCTGTATGGCGACTCTCACACTATGGTATCCCAGACGTGCCCAGGTCACGCCGGCTGACAAAGTAGCAGATTATTGTTCCACATCAGCAGATTATTGTTCCAAAAGGACATACGGACCAAAATAGCCAGAGACACACAGCTAAAAAAGAGCGTCCTGATGTGTTAGCAGCCTGCTCAGTGCTGGGTATTTATACACGTGAGCGCAACACACACGCCTTATATGGAGAGTGCCACAAACAGGGACTTAGTAAGGGCTGCAAGGGGAGCAGCAAGCCAGGGGTTAATGATCACTAGAGGGAGCAGCAAGCCAGGGGTTAATGATCACTAGAGGGAGCAGAAACCAGGGGTTAATGATCACAAGAGGAAGCAGCAAGCAAGGGGTTAATGATCACTAGAGGGAGCAGCAAGCAAGGGGTTAATGATCACTAGAGGGAGCAGCAAGCCAGGGGTTAATGATCACTAGAGGGAGCAGCAAACCAGGGGTTAATGATCACTAGAGGGAGCAGCAAACCAGGGGTTAATGATCACTAGAGGGAGCAGCAAGCAAGGGGTTAATGATCACTAGAGGGAGCAGCAGCATGACAGGGGTTAATGATCACTAGAGGGAGCAGCAGCATGACAGGGGTTAATGATCACTAGAGGGAGCAGCAGCATGACAGGGGTTAATGATCACTAGAGGGAGCAGCAGCATGACAGGGGTTAATGATCACTAGAGGGAGCAGCAGCATGACAGGGGTTAATGATCACTAGAGGGAGCAGCAGCATGACAGGGGTTAATGATCACTAGAGGGAGCAGCAGCATGACAGGGGTTAATGATCACTAGAGGGAGCAGCAGCATGACAGGGGTTAATGATCACTAGAGGGAGCAGCAGCATGACAGGGGTTAATGATCACTAGAGGGAGCAGCAGCATGACAGGGGTTAATGATCACTAGAGGGAGCAGCAGCATGACAGGGGTTAATGATCACTAGAGGGAGCAGCAGCATGACAGGGGTTAATGATCACAAGAGGGAGCAGCAGCATGACAGGGGTTAATGATCACAAGAGGGAGCAACAAGCAAGGGGTTAATGATCACAAGAGGGAGCAGCAAGCCAGGGGTTAATGATCACTAGAGGTAGCAACAAGCAATGGGTTAATGATCACTAGAGGGAGCAACAGCATGACAGGGGTTAATGATCACTAGAGGGAGCAGCAAGCAAGGGGTTAATGATCACAAGAGGGAGCAGCAAGCCAGCGGTTAATGATCACTAGAGGGAGCAGCAAACCAGAGGTTAATGATCACAAGAGGGAGCAGCAAGCAAGGGGTTAATAATCACTAGAGGGAGCAGCAAACCAGGGGTTAATGATCACAAGAGGGAGCAGCAAGCCAGGGGTTAATGATCACTAGAGGGAGCAGCAAGCCAGGGGTTAATGATCACTAGAGGGAGCAGCAAGCCAGGGGTTAATGATCAATAGAGGGAGCAGCAAGCCAGGGGTTAATGATCACTAGAGGGAGCAGCAAGCCAGGGGTTAATGATCACTAGAGGGAGCAGCAAGCCAGGGGTTAATGATCACTAGAGGGAGCAGCAAGCCAGGGGTTAATGATCACTAGAGGGAGCAGCAAGCCAGGGGTTAATGATCACTAGAGGGAGCAGCAAGCCAGGGGTTAATGATCACTAGAGGGAGCAGCAAGCCAGGGGTTAATGATCACTAGAGGGAGCAGCAAGCCAGGGGTTAATGATCACTAGAGGGAGCAGCAGCAAGCCAGGGGTTAATGATCGCTAGAGGGAGCAGCAAGCAAGGGGTTAATGATCGCTAGAGGTAGCAACAAGCAATGGGTTAATGATCACTATAGGGAGCAGCAGCATGTCAGGAGTTAATGATCACTAGAAGGAGCAGCAGCATGACAGGGGTTAATGATCACTAGAGGGAGCAGCAGCAGGACAGGGGTTAATGATCACAAGAGGGAGCAACAAGCAAGGGGTTAATGATCACTAGAGAGAGCAGCAGCATGACAGGGGTTAATGATCACTAGAGGGAGCAGCAATCCAGGGGTTAATGATCACAAGAGGGAGCAGCAAGCCAGGGGTTAATGATCACTAGAGGGAGCAGCAGCATGACAGGGGTTAATGATCGCTAGAGGGAGCAGCAAGCAAGGGGTTAATGATCACTAGAGGTAGCAACAAGCAAGGGGTTAATGATCACTAGAGGTAGCAACAAGCAATGGGTTAATGATCACTAGAGGGAGCAGCAGCATGACAGGGGTTAATGATCACCAGGGGGAGCAGCAAGCAAGGGGTTAATGATCACTAGAGGGAGCAGCAGCATGACAGGGGTTAATGATCACTAGAGGGAGCAGCAGCATGACAGGGGTTAATGATCACTAGAGGGAGCAGCAGCATGACAGGGGTTAATGATCACTAGAGGGAGCAGCAGCATGACAGGGGTTAATGATCACTAGAGGGAGCAGCAGCATGACAGGGGTTAATGATCACTAGAGGGAGCAGCAGCATGACAGGGGTTAATGATCACTAGAGGGAGCAGCAACAAGCAAGGGGTTAATGATCACTAGAGGGAGCAGCAACAAGCAAGGGGTTAATGATCACTAGAGGGAGCAGCAAGCCAGGGGTTAATGATGTCTAGAGGGAGCAGCAAGCCAGGGGTTAATGATCACTAGAGGGAGCAGCAAGCAATGGGTTAATGACCACTAGAGGGAGCAGCAAGCAAGGGGTTAATGATCACCAGGGGGAGCAGCAGCATGACAGGGGTTAATGATCACCAGGGGGAGCAGCAAGCCAGGGGTTAATGATCACTAGAGGGAGCAGCAACAAGCAAGGGGTTAATGATCAATAGAGGGAGCAGCAACAAGCAAGGGGTTAATGATCAATAGAGGGAGCAACAAGCAAGGGGTTAATGATCACTAGAGGGAGCAACAAGCCAGGGGTTAATGATCACAAGAGGGAGCAACAAGCCAGGGGTTAATTATCACCAGGGGGGGGCAGCAAGCCAGGGGTTAATGATCACAAGAGGGAGCAACAAGCAAGGGGTTAATGATGTCTAGAGGGAGCAGCAGCATGACCGGGGTTAATGATCACTAGAGGGAGCAGCAGCATGACCGGGGTTAATAATCACTAGAGGGAGCAGCAGCATGACAGGGGTTAATGATCGCTAGAGGGAGCAGCAAGCAAGGGGTTAATGATCGCTAGAGGTAGCAACAAGCAATGGGTTAATGATCACTATAGGGAGCAGCAGCATGACAGGGGTTAATGATCACCAGGGGGAGCAGCAAGCAAGGGGTTAATGATCACTAGAGGGAGCAGCAAGCCAGGGGTTAATGATCACTAGAGGGAGCAGCAGCATGACAGGGGTTAATGATCACTAGAGGGAGCAGCAAGCCAGGGGTTAATGATCAATAGAGGGAGCAGCAAGCCAGGGGTTAATGATCACTAGAGGGAGCAGCAAGCCAGGGGTTAATGATCACTAGAGGGAGCAGCAAGCCAGGGGTTAATGATCACTAGAGGGAGCAGCAAGCCAGGGGTTAATGATCACTAGAGGGAGCAGCAAGCCAGGGGTTAATGATCACTAGAGGGAGCAGCAAGCCAGGGGTTAATGATCACTAGAGGGAGCAGCAGCAAGCCAGGGGTTAATGATCACTAGAGGGAGCAGCAAGCCAGGGGTTAATGATCACTAGAGGGAGCAGCAGCAAGCCAGGGGTTAATGATCGCTAGAGGGAGCAGCAAGCAAGGGGTTAATGATCGCTAGAGGTAGCAACAAGCAATGGGTTAATGATCACTATAGGGAGCAGCAGCATGTCAGGAGTTAATGATCACTAGAAGGAGCAGCAGCATGACAGGGGTTAATGATCACTAGAGGGAGCAGCAGCAGGACAGGGGTTAATGATCACAAGAGGGAGCAACAAGCAAGGGGTTAATGATCACTAGAGAGAGCAGCAGCATGACAGGGGTTAATGATCACTAGAGGGAGCAGCAATCCAGGGGTTAATGATCACAAGAGGGAGCAGCAAGCCAGGGGTTAATGATCACTAGAGGGAGCAGCAGCATGACAGGGGTTAATGATCGCTAGAGGGAGCAGCAAGCAAGGGGTTAATGATCACTAGAGGTAGCAACAAGCAAGGGGTTAATGATCACTAGAGGTAGCAACAAGCAATGGGTTAATGATCACTAGAGGGAGCAGCAGCATGACAGGGGTTAATGATCACCAGGGGGAGCAGCAAGCAAGGGGTTAATGATCACTAGAGGGAGCAGCAGCATGACAGGGGTTAATGATCACTAGAGGGAGCAGCAGCATGACAGGGGTTAATGATCACTAGAGGGAGCAGCAGCATGACAGGGGTTAATGATCACTAGAGGGAGCAGCAGCATGACAGGGGTTAATGATCACTAGAGGGAGCAGCAGCATGACAGGGGTTAATGATCACTAGAGGGAGCAGCAGCATGACAGGGGTTAATGATCACTAGAGGGAGCAGCAGCATGACAGGGGTTAATGATCACTAGAGGGAGCAGCAACAAGCAAGGGGTTAATGATCACTAGAGGGAGCAGCAACAAGCAAGGGGTTAATGATCACTAGAGGGAGCAGCAAGCCAGGGGTTAATGATGTCTAGAGGGAGCAGCAAGCCAGGGGTTAATGATCACTAGAGGGAGCAGCAAGCAATGGGTTAATGATCACTAGAGGGAGCAGCAAGCAAGGGGTTAATGATCACCAGGGGGAGCAGCAGCATGACAGGGGTTAATGATCACCAGGGGGAGCAGCAAGCCAGGGGTTAATGATCACTAGAGGGAGCAGCAACAAGCAAGGGGTTAATGATCAATAGAGGGAGCAGCAACAAGCAAGGGGTTAATGATCAATAGAGGGAGCAACAAGCAAGGGGTTAATGATCACTAGAGGGAGCAACAAGCCAGGGGTTAATGATCACAAGAGGGAGCAACAAGCCAGGGGTTAATTATCACCAGGGGGGGGCAGCAAGCCAGGGGTTAATGATCACAAGAGGGAGCAACAAGCAAGGGGTTAATGATGTCTAGAGGGAGCAGCAGCATGACCGGGGTTAATGATCACTAGAGGGAGCAGCAGCATGACCGGGGTTAATAATCACTAGAGGGAGCAGCAGCATGACAGGGGTTAATGATCGCTAGAGGGAGCAGCAAGCAAGGGGTTAATGATCGCTAGAGGTAGCAACAAGCAATGGGTTAATGATCACTATAGGGAGCAGCAGCATGACAGGGGTTAATGATCACCAGGGGGAGCAGCAAGCAAGGGGTTAATGATCACTAGAGGGAGCAGCAAGCCAGGGGTTAATGATCACTAGAGGGAGCAGCAGCATGACAGGGGTTAATGATCACCAGGGGGAGCAGCAAGCAAGGGGTTAATGATCACTAGAGGGAGCAGCAAGCCAGGGGTTAATGATCACTAGAGGGAGCAGCAGCATGACAGGGGTTAATGATCACTAGAGGGAGCAGCAGCATGACAGGGGTTAATGATCACCAGGGGGAGCAGCAAGCAAGGGGTTAATGATCACTAGAGGGAGCAGCAGCATGACAGGGGTTAATGATCACCAGGGGGAGCAGCAAGCAAGGGGTTAATGATCACCAGGGGGAGCAGCAAGCAAGGGGTTAATGATCACCAGGGGGAGCAGCAAGCAAGGGGTTAATGATCACAAGAGGGAGCAGCAAGCCAGGGGTTAATCAGATACCATAATAAATGATGGGTTATGATAGAAGAGGAGATAAGGATCCCAAACGTGCGGCGTGTGATGGCACCGCCCCCACGGGAAGGCTGCTCCACGTATCTACTACTCCAGCACACTCCAATACACATTATATCTGATCCTTTCTCCTCTCGGTCACTGATGGGCGATTAAAACATTGTCAAGGTCCTGTGCGGACCACCTGCACACGTTAAGGGTCATTGAGGACCACCGGACCACCTGCACACGTTAAGGGTCATTGGGGACCACCTGCACACGTTAAGGGTCATTGGGGACCATCTGCACATGTTAGGGGTCATTGTGGACCAACTTGACATATTAGGGTTCTTTAAGGACCACCTGCACACGTTTAATTGACTCCTAAAGAGCATGACATACTGACATTATGTTGTGTTATCCATTTATTTCTAAAGTGAATAAATCCTGAGAAACTCCATGTTGCTGTACTTATATGCACATGACCAGCTCATGCATATTAATCAGCTGCTTTGCTAATTAGGATTGCAGTCTGACTGTTTATAAAGTGGCCAATAAGAGCATACAGGAACTGCAAAATTATTTATAAATATTTCAGTAAATATTTTCTTTAGAGAAAAACTGCTAGTACAATGTAGAGACAGTTTAATGCTCTTTAAAATTAAATCAAGACCCCATGCTGCACTACACTGAGGTGAGAGACCCCCAGGGGTCAGAGGAGACCCCAAGCTGCCCTACACTGAGGCGAGAGACCACCAGGGGTCAGAGGAGACCCAAGCTGCACTACACTAAGGTGAGAGAACCGCAGGGGTCAAAGGAGACCCCAAGCTGCACTACACTGAGGTGAGAGACCCCCAGGGGTCAGAGGAGACCCCAAGCTGCACTACACTGAGGTGAGAGACCCCAAGCTGCACTACACTGAGGTGAGAGACCCCCAGGGGTCCGAGGAGACCCCAAGCTGCACTACACTGAGGCGAGAGACCCCCAGGGGTCAGAGGAGACCCCATGCTGCACTACACTGAGGCGAGAGACCCCAAGCTGCACTACACTGAGGTGAGAGACCCCCAGGGGTCCGAGGAGACCCCAAGCTGCACTACACTGAGGCGAGAGACCCCAAGGGGTCCGAGGAGACCCCAAGCTGCACTACACTGAGGCGAGAGACCCCCAGGGGTCAGAGGAGACCCCAAGCTGCACTACACTGAGGCGAGAGACCCCCAGGGGTCAGAGGAGACACCAAGCGATACTACACTGAGGTGAGAGACCCCCAGGGGTCAGAGGAGACACCAAGCGATACTACACTGAGGTGAGAGACCCCCAGGGGTCAGAGGAGACACCAAGCGATACTACACTGAGGCGAGAGACCCCCAGGGGTCAGAGGAGACACCAAGCGATACTGCACTGAGGCGAGAGACCCCCAGGGGTCAGAGGAGACCCCAAGCGATACTACACTGAGGCGAGAGACCCCCAGGGGTCAGAGGAGACCCCAAGCGATACTACACTGAGGCGAGAGACCCCCAGGGGTCAGAGGAGACCCCAAGCGATACTACACTGAGGCGAGAGACCCCCAGGGGTCAGAGGAGACCCCAAGCGATACTACACTGAGGCGAGAGACCCCCAGGGGTCAGAGGAGACCCCAAGCGATACTACACTGAGGCGAGAGACCCCCAGGGGTCAGAGGAGACCCCAAGCGATACTACACTGAGGCGAGAGACCCCCAGGGGTCAGAGGAGACCCCAAGCGATACTACACTGAGGCGAGAGACCCCCAGGGGTCAGAGGAGACCCCAAGCGATACTACACTGAGGCGAGAGACCCCCAGGGGTCAGAGGAGACCCCAAGCGATACTACACTGAGGCGAGAGACCCCCAGGGGTCAGAGGAGACCCCAAGCGATACTACACTGAGGCGAGAGACCCCCAGGGGTCAGAGGAGACCCCAAGCGATACTACACTGAGGCGAGAAGACCCCCAGGGGTCAGAGGAGATCCCAAGCGATACTACACTGAGGCGAGAGACCCCCAGGGGTCAGAGGAGACCCCAAGCGATACTACACTGAGGCGAGAGACCCCCAGGGGTCAGAGGAGACCCCAAGCGATACTACACTGAGGCGAGAAGACCCCCAGGGGTCAGAGGAGACCCCAAGCTGCACTACACTGAGGCGAGAGACCCCCAGGGGTCAGAGGAGACCCCAAGCTGCACTACACTGAGGTGAGAGACCCCCAGGGGTCAGAGGAGACCCCATGCTGCACTACACTGAGGTGAGAGACCCCCAGAGGTCAAAGGAGACCCCAAGCTGCACCGAGGTGAGAGACCCCCAGGGGTCAAAGGAGACCCCAAGCTGCACTGAGGCGAGAGACCCCCAGGGGTCAAAGGACACCCCAAGCTGCACTGCACTGAGGCGAGAGACCCCCAGGGGTCAGAAGAGACCCCAAGCTGCACTACACAGAGCTCAGAGACCTTGAGGAGATCTCAAACTGCACTAAACTTAAATTAGAGTTCGCCGGGAGTCCAAGCTGCACTACAGCGAGCGGAAAGAAGTAGATCTGCTGAAAACTAAAATGGCCAATTCCACAGCACCAGAACAACATAAAACACTCCCTCACCTCTGACTGACAGTAACGACACAGCGCGACTGCTCCGCTGACAGGAATCACACCGAGTGCCCGCTCACCTGACAGGAATCGCACCGAGTGCCCGCTCACCTGACAGGAATCGCACCGAGCGCCCGCTCACCTGACAGGAATCGCACCGAGCGCCCGCTCACCTGACAGGAATCACACCGAGCGCCCGCTCACCTCTGACAGGAATCACACCGAGCGCCCGCTCCCCTGACAGGAATCACACCGAGCGCCCGCTCCCCTGACAGGAATCGCACCGAGCGCCCGCTCACCTGACAGGAATCGCACCGAGCGCCCGCTCACCTCTGACAGGAATCACACCGAGCGCCCGCTCCCCTGACAGGAATCACACCGAGCGCCCGCTCACCTCTGACAGGAATCACACCGAGCGCCCGCTCACCTGACAGGAATCACACCGAGCGCCCGCTCCCCTGACAGGAATCACACCGAGCGCCCGCTCCCCTGACAGGAATCACACCGAGCGCCCGCTCACCTGACAGGAATCACACCGAGCGCCCGCTCACCTGACAGGAATCGCACCGAGCGCCCGCTCACCTGACAGGAATCGCACCGAGCGCCCCGCTCACCTGACAGGAATCGCACCGAGCGCCCGCTCACCTGACAGGAATCGCACCGAGCGCCCGCTCACCTCTGACAGGAATCGCACCGAGCGCCCGCTCACCTCTGACAGGAATCGCACCGAGCGCCCGCTCGCCTGACAGGAATCGCACCGAGCGCCCGCTCACCTCTGACAGGAATCGCACCGAGCGCCCGCTCACCTCTGACAGGAATCGCACCGAGCGCCCGCTCACCTCTGACAGGAATCGCACCGAGCGCCCGCTCACCTGACAGGAATGACACCGAGCGCCCGCTCAGCGCTGACAGGAATCACACCGAGCGCCCGCACGCCTCTGACAGGAATCACACCGAGCGCCCGCTCGCCTGACAGGAATCACACCGAGCGCCCGCTCACCTCTGACAGGAATCGCACCGAGCGCCCGCTCGCCTCTGACAGGAATCGCACCGAGCGCCCGCTCGCCTCTGACAGGAATCACACCGAGCGCCCGCTCGCCTCTGACAGGAATCACACCGAGCGCCCGCTCCCCTGACAGGAATCACACCGAGCGCCCGCTCACCTCTGACAGGAATCACCCCGAGCGCCCGCTCACCTCTGACAGGAATCGCACCGAGCGCCCGCTCGCCTGACAGGAATCGCACCGAGCGCCCGCTCACCTGACAGGAATCACACCGAGCGCCCGCTCGCCTCTGACAGGAATCACACCGAGCGCCCGCTCCCCTGACAGGAATCACACCGAGCGCCCGCTCACCTCTGACAGGAATCGCACCGAGCGCCCGCTCCCCTGACAGGAATCGCACCGAGCGCCCGCTCCCCTGACAGGAATCGCACCGAGCGCCCGCTCGCCTGACAGGAATCGCACCGAGCGCCCGCTCACCTGACAGGAATCGCACCGAGCGCCCGCTCGCCTGACAGGAATCGCACCGAGCGCCCGCTCCCCTGACAGGAATCGCACCGAGCGCCCGCTCACCTGACAGGAATCGCACCGAGCGCCCGCTCCCCTGACAGGAATCACACCGAGCGCCCGCTCACCTCTGACAGGAATAACCTCATTATTATATTATTTACATACTGCAAACTAATACATTATATTTTAAATGATCACTGACATGTCCCATAATCCTTTCTGAGCAGCTTCCATATTGTTACTTATTACTGCTTGTTTTAGGTTTGTTCACTTTTGTTCGTCTTTTTATTCAAATAAAGTTATTAAGAGGAAGGAACGCGTAAACATGTCATATGGCCGGCCACCCCGCTCTGATTGGCTGCTATATTCACCATCCCTGTTCCAATTGGTTACTATCCCCCCTCCCCGTGAAGATTGGCTGTAACTCCGCCCTTTGTTATCGTGCATCTTCTTGTTCCTGGTTCCGGGTCCCGCCCTTGTAGTGAGCACGTACCGGACCACGGATTGGTTACCCTATTTGTTTGACTACCCAATGGCAAGCCGCTTCTCATCGTATTTCCTGTTTGTGTTGCTCTGAGCGCTGCGTTTGGTTCTACTTGGTATCCCCGCCTACAGTTGTTCTTCGTTGATTGGCTGGCTGCTCCCTGCGCTCCCGTGCTGATTGGCCGGCTCTGTTCCCTGTCAGTCTGGCAGTCCGGGCCGGTGTGAGCTCTAGCTGCCGGGAGCTGAGTATGGAGCCGGCCCCCTGCTCCTCCCCCCCGGGGCCCCGGCCTGTGCCACCGCCTCGCAGGGACTCCGGGGACCGCAGGCCGCTCAGTCCTGCCAGGAGTGACGTCAGCCAGCGAGGATTCTGGGAGAAGGGGACTCAGGTCAACCATAGAGACGAACCAGAAGCGCAGCAGAGAGGCCCTGAGGAGAGGGGGTGCCAGGAGAGAGGCCCTCAGGAGAGAGGCCCAGGCCCTCAGGAGAGAGACTTAGAAGAGAGAGACAGAGGAGAGCCAGCCCCACAGTGGTTGTCACATGGCACAGGAGACCTTAAGGATGTAACCGGCCCAGCGATCCCTGAGAGAAGGGTCCGCAGAGGAGATTTAGAGACCCAGGAGCCTGGACAACAGAGAGGAGTCTGGGAGAAAGAGAGCCAGGTCAATGGAAAGGGGGACCTTGGGAGAATTGAGAGCCCTGAGAGAAGGAACCTCCGGCCTGAGCCACCAGAGAGAAGGGGGCGTCAAGAAACCATCGCACTGGAGACCCCAGAGAGAGGGGGGGCGCCAAGAAACCATCGCACTGGAGACCCCAGAGAGAAGGGGGCGCCAAGAGACCATCGCGCTGGAGACCCCAGAGAGAAGGGGGCGCCAAGAAACCATCGCACCAGAGACCCCAGAAAGAAAGATTTGCAGAGAGAAGCCAGGCCCCCTGGAGTACAAGGGACATACAGTACCAGAGACCCCAGAGAGAAAGGGGCACCAAAAGAACATAGGACCAGTGACACCTGAGAGAAGGCTCCCAAGAGACGTACCAGGGCCTCTGGAGTACAAGGAGAATACGGCCCCAGAGACCACCGAGAGGAGGCAACATAAGGCTGGCCTAGTGTGTCCTGAGGGTGCAGGGACACCTCTGAGAGCTGCACATGAGGAGGACACAAGGAGCCCTACAACCCCAGAGAAGAGCCATCGCAGAGAGGTGAGCGTCACGCAAAGGGTCGTCATAGTAATGCAGAGCCGCACTGCGGTATCTGAAGACACAGGGACCCGGCCACAGGAAGTCTTAATGCTGAGCCAGGGGGCAAAGCCACTGGAAACTGTCATGCAAGTGTCACAGCCACCGGAAGCTGTCATGAGGCAACAGGAAACTGTCACACAAGGGACGCAGCCACAGGAAGCTGTCGCACGGCAACAGGAAACTGTCACACAAGGGACGCAGCCACAGGAAGCTGTCGCACGGCAACAGGAAACTGTCATGCAAGTGTCACAGCCACAGGAAGCTGTCACACGGCAAGAGAAAGCTGTCACTCAGGTGACACAGGAAGCTGTCACGCAGCCACAGGAAGCTGTCACGCAGCCACAGGAAGCTGTCACGCAAGTGACGCGGCCACAGGAAGCTGTCACGAGGCCACAGGAAGCTGTCACACGGCAAGAGAAAACTGTCACTCAGGTGACGCGGCCACAGGAACCTGTCACGCAGCCACAGGAGGCTGTCATGCGGCCACAGGAAGCTGTCACGCAAGTGACGCGGCCACAGGAAACTGTCACAAGGCAACAGGAAGCTGTCATGCAAGTGACGCGGCCACAGGAAGCTGTAACACGGCAACAGGAAACTGTCAAGCAAGTGACGCGGCCACAGGAAGCTGTCACGCAAGTAACGCAGCCAAAGGAAGCTGTCACACGGCAGCAGGAAGCGTTCACTGAGAACCAAGTAACACAACATGGCATAAGCGTGACACAGGAATCCACGATACAGCCACAGAGCGGTGTAATAACACCATTTGCAACATCAAACCCCCTCACCCAACCTGGGCAAGAAGTAAATACTCGTAGGCAAATAATGCAGCCGCAGGACGCTACAGTTCAGAGCAATCTCGCACAGCCACTGGACACAATACCACAACTACAGGAAGTGTTATCCGGCATCTCACAGAGCCATGTGTCGCAGGAAGACACGATAGCCCCAGGAGCAGACGCAGCACCATGCCACGTGTCACAGGTCTGCGTGACAGTGGACGGAGCAGTGCAATCACAGGCCGTGATGCCTCCGCCACTGGACAGAGGACCACCAAGCACTCTGGCCCCACCAAGTGTAACACCTCTGACACAGAGCTACGTCACACAGCAGCAGGATGGTCTCTCTGTGCAGCACAACAGCATGACACAAAGCTGGGTGACACAGCAGCAGGATGGCGTGGCACAAGATAGTATTGTCACCCAAGGTGAGACGTCTCGTCCATCTCCAAGCTCCGCGGCCAGCGCTCCCGCCATTCAGCTCTCCCCTCTCCGTGAACCTTCTAGTCCTCACAGGAGCTTGTCTTCCAAACCCCCTCTCCCCACGCCTCCCAGGTCCAACCTCTACCCTGGGCCTCCTGATCCAGAGGCCTCTCCCCGGCACGAGACGGCCTCCCTGTCCAGTTACAAGCCCAAGGCTCCGGCCCCTGACACTCTCAGTTATTTGGACTCAGTCAGCCTAATGTCAGGTACCTTGGAGTCCCTCAGTATCCTGGATGATGCCAGCTCTTTGGGATCTGACTCTGAGATCAATGGGATACCGTACCGCAGGACTGATAAGTATGGCTTCCTGGGAGGCAACCAGTACAGTGGCCTTGGGTAAGTGTGTGGAATTTAGAATACCTTTTTATATGTCTTTGCCAGTTGGCTTCCATGTTGTCTGTCTTCAACACTCCCTGTCAACATGGAGCCTGAGTGGGGGTGCTCACTGTGGAGCGAATGGAGATGGGTTTGTTGTGTCATTGGGTGATTCAGATATGTCGTTCCCCCTTTTGTTGCGCCTGGCGCAGGCCCAGGGGAGGGGGGGGGGGTGTTGCGTCTGGCGCAGGCTTTGCATGCTGGGGAGGCGCCTGGCGCAGGCTTTGCGTGCCCGGCGAGGGGGGTCTAGCGTTGGCTTGGGGGGGTTAGGCGCGATAGAGTGGCAGTTTCATTCTCTTCAGTGCTGACTTTGTGCTGCCTGTCGTTGCTGTGAGTTCGTGGGATGAAGCATTTCTACACAGGGAAGTGAGAGTGTGACACACCAGGGCTGGCCGTGCGCATGTGTTATATTGTACGTGGTACGCTTCTCCATGTCTAATAGCTGACATTGCCTATTACCCATTTGTAGGGAGGGCTCTATCCCTGTGGAGATCGCCCGGCAGAGGGAGCTGAAGTGGCTGGACATGTTTAATCATTGGGACAAGTGGCTGACCAGGCGCTTCCAAAAGGTAAGAAGCACAGGCTCAAGATGAGCTGAGAAGGAGAGTAAAGCGAGAGTGAGCAACACTGGGAGGAGAGGGGGTAAATATAGGAGGGACAGAGAGAGCGCCCAGACCGGGGGAGACTAGGCAGAGCAGGGGTGCGACCGAGCGGGAGGGTCTAGGCCGGGGGAGATTGGGCAGAGCAGGGGGGGTGCGACCGAGAGGGAGGGCCCAGGCCGGGGGAGAGTGGGCAGAGCAGGGGGGTGCGACCGAGTGGGAGGGCCCAGGCCGGGGGGAGAGTGGGCAGAGCGGGGGGGTGCGACCGAGTGGGAGGGCCCAGACCTGGGGAGAGTGGGCAGAGCGGGGGGGTGCGACCGAGAGGGAGGGCCCAGGCCGGGGGAGAGTGGGCAGAGCAGGGGGGTGCGACCGAGAGGGAGGGCCCAGGCCGGGGGAGAGTGGGCAGAGCAGGGGGGTGCGACCGAGAGGGAGGGCCCAGGCCGGGGGAGAGTGGGCAGAGCAGGGGGGTGCGACCGAGAGGGAGGGCCCAGGCCGGGGGAGAGTGGGCAGAGCAGGGGGGTGCGACCGAGAGGGAGGGCCCAGGCCGGGGGAGAGTGGGCAGAGCAGGGGGGTGCGACCGAGAGGGAGGGCCCAGGCCGGGGGAGAGTGGGCAGAGCAGGGGGGTGCGACCGAGAGGGAGGGCCCAGGCCGGGGGAGAGTGGGCAGAGCAGGGGGGTGCGACCGAGAGGGAGGGCCCAGGCCGGGGGAGAGTGGGCAGAGCAGGGGGGTGCGACCGAGAGGGAGGGCCCAGGCCGGGGGAGAGTGGGCAGAGCAGGGGGGTGCGACCGAGAGGGAGGGCCCAGGCCGGGGGAGAGTGGGCAGAGCAGGGGGGTGCGACCGAGTGGGAGGGCCCAGGCCGGGGGAGAGTGGGGGTGTGTGAATAACATTGAAGAAGTCACTGATGCTTGGCCTGTGTCCCCAGGTGAAACTGCGTTGCAGGAAGGGGATCCCGTCCTCGCTACGCTCCAAGGCCTGGCAGCTGCTGTCCAACAGCCATGAGCTGCTGACCAAGAATCCCGGCAAGTTTGAGGTGAGACGAGGGGTGACGTAAGGAGAGATACTTCGGAAGGAGGAGGGGTGACAGATTGAGAGAGACTGGCGGAGGGAGGAGGGGTGACAGATTGAGAGAGACTGGCGGAGGGAGGAGGGGTGACAGATTGAGAGAGACTGGAGGAGGGAGGAGGGGTGACAGATTGAGAGAGACTGGCGGAGGGAGGAGGGGTGACGGAACGAGAGAGACTGGCGGAGGGAGGAGGGGTGACGGAACGAGAGAGACTGGCGGAGGGAGGAGGGGTGACGGAACGAGAGAGACTGGCGGAGGGAGGAGGGGTGACAGATTGAGAGAGACTGGCGGAGGGAGGAGGGGTGACAGATTGAGAGAGACTGGCGGAGGGAGGAGGGGTGACAGATTGAGAGAGACTGGAGGAGGGGTGACAGATTGAGAGAGACTGGAGGAGGGAGGAGGGGTGACAGATTGAGAGAGACTGGAGGAGGGAGGAGGGGTGACAGATTGAGAGAGACTGGCGGAGGGAGGAGGGGTGACAGATTGAGAGAGACTGGAGGAGGGAGGAGGGGTGACGGAACGAGAGAGACTGGCGGAGGGAGGAGGGGTGACAGATTGAGAGAGACTGGAGGAGGGAGGAGGGGTGACAGATTGAGAGAGACTGACGGTGGGAGGAGGGGTGACGGAACGAGAGAGACTGGCGGATGGAGGAGGGGTGACAGATTGAGAGATTCTAGCGGAGGGAGGAGGAGTGACAGATTGAGAGAGACTGGCGGAGGGAGGAGGGTTGATGGAACGAGAGAGACTGGCGGATGGAGGAGGGGTGACAGATTGAGAGAGACTGGAGGAGGGGTGACAGATTGAGAGAGACTGGAGGAGGGGTGACAGATTGAGAGAGACTGGAGGAGGGGTGACGGAACGAGAGAGACTGGCGGAGGGAGTAGGGGTGACGGAACGAGAGAGACTGGCGGAGGGAGGAGGGGTGACGGAACGAGAGAGACTGGCGGAGGGAGGAGGGGTGACAGATTGAGAGAGACTGGCGGAGGGAGGAGGGGTGACGGAACGAGAGAGACTGGCGGAGGGAGGAGGGGTGACGGAACGAGAGAGACTGGCGGAGGGAGGAGGGGTGACGGAACGAGAGAGACTGGCGGAGGGAGGAGGGGTGACGGAACGAGAGAGACTGGCGGAGGGAGGAGGGGTGACGGAACGAGAGAGACTGGCGGAGGGAGGAGGGGTGACAGATTGAGAGAGACTGGCGGAGGGGTGACAGATTGAGAGAGACTGGAGGAGGGGTGACAGATTGAGAGAGACTGGAGGAGGGGTGACAGATTGAGAGAGACTGGCGGAGGGGGGACAGATTGAGAGAGACTGGCGGAGGGAGGAGGGGTGACAGATTGAGAGAGACTGGCGGAGGGAGGAGGGGTGACAGATTGAGAGAGACAACTGGGTGCGTTACTGACCTCAAAAGACCATATGGAGTGAGTAGGGAAGTGACTGACTGGGAAGGTGACTGAATGAAGGGGCGTGTAGGTGAGAGAGTGACAGGTAAATAACACATTTGGGGGCCACCTCACAGGAGATGGAGCGGCATCCGGGGGACCCCAAATGGCTGGATGTGATTGAGAAGGACCTGCACAGACAGTTCCCCTTCCATGAGATGTTTGCAGCTCGAGGAGGACACGGGTAAGAGGGGCAAGGAGATGGTCATTCAATGAAGAGACTGCTGGAAAGGGGCAGGGAGAGGGATATTAGTCAAGGGCTCCTGGAGAGTGGCATTACATGGGGCTCCTGGAGAGTGGCATTACGTGGGGCTCCTGGAGAGTGGCATTACATGGGGCTCCTGGAGAGTGGCATTAAATGGGGCTCCTGGAGAGTGGCATTACGTGGGGCTCCTGGCGAGCGGCATTACGTGGGGCTCCTGGCGAGCGGCATTACGTGGGGCTCCTGGCGAGCGGCATTACGTGGGGCTCCTGGCGAGCGGCATTACGTGGGGCTCCTGGCGAGCGGCATTACGTGGGGCTCCTGGCCTCCACTGCTTGTTTCTCCCCTGAGCCTCCCCCCGCTTGTTTCTCCCGTGCCCCCGAGCCTCCCCCTGCTTGTTTCTCCCCCGAGCCTCCCCCTGCTTGTTTCTCCCCCGAGCCTCCCCCTGCTTGTTTCTCCCCTGAGCCTCCCCCCGCTTGTTTCTCCCGTGCCCCCGAGCCTCCCCCTGCTTGTTTCTCCCCTGAGCCTCCCCCTGCTTGTTTCTCCCGTGCCCCTGAGTCTCCCCCTGCTTGTTTCTCCCCTGAGCCTCCCCTGCTTGTTTCTCCCCTGAGCCTCCCCCGCTTGTTTCTCCCCTGCCCCCTGAGCCTCCCCTGCTTGTTTCTCCCCTGAGCCTCCCCCTGCTTGTTTCTCCCCTGCCCCCTGAGCCTCCCCTGCTTGTTTCTCCCCTGAGCCTCCCCCCGCTTGTTTCTCCCGTGCCCCCGAGCCTCCCCCTGCTTGTTTCTCCCCTGAGCCTCCCTCCGCTTGTTTCTCCCGTGCCACCGAGCCTCCCCCTGCTTGTTTCTCCCCTGAGCCTCCCTCCGCTTGTTTCTCCCGTGCCACCGAGCCTCCCCCTGCTTGTTTCTCCCCTGAGCCTCCCCCCGCTTGTTTCTCCCGTGCCCCAGAGCCTCCCCCTGCTTGTTTCTCCCCTGAGCCCTGAGCCTCCCCCGCTTGTTTCTCCCCTGCCCACTCTGCTTGTTTCTCCCCTGCCCACTGAGCCTCCCGCTTGTTTCTCCTTTGTCCACCTCTACATCCTCCTTGCAAGAGCCACTCTTGATCTGGGCCTTCCCTCCATCCTTGCTCTCCCCCTTATCCTTGTTGCCCTTGTTATCAGCCCTTGCACTTGATGCCTCTTGTTACTCTCGTCTTGCCCTAGTTACACTTTCCTCTCTTCCTCACAGACAGCAGGATCTGTACCGTATTCTGAAGGCGTACACAGTTTACCGCCCCGAGGAGGGGTACTGCCAGGCACAGGCTCCAGTGGCGGCCGTTCTTCTCATGCATATGCCAGCAGAGGTCAGTATCACTCTACTGGAATTACCCTCTCTACCTCTCCATACTAGTTAAGCTGCCGTCCATACCTCTCCATACTGGGATAGCCGACCTTCCCTTGCCTCTCTCTCTCTGTGCCGGGAGAGCTGCCCTTCCCGTGCCTCTCTCTCTCCGTGCCGGGAGAGCTGCCCTTCCTGTGCCTCTCTCTCTCTCTCTCTCTCTCTCTCCGTGCCGGGAGAGCTGCCCTTCCCTTG
>JAPZIH010000726.1:298658-356792 GCA_027410445.1 Discoglossus pictus
CACGTGGATCACCTTTGAAACTGCTGTTGCTCATCCGGTGTGCGCGATTTCCAGATAATTTCAAAGAATCCCTCCCGAATATCCTGGAGCTTGTTCTGGGTATTGGATACCAACACTAACACCTGCTAGTCTACCTGGAAATCTTTAGCCCGGTCATTCTGATCATACTAGCACTTCTTCTCTGGATCTGTAAGCAGATGCTCCTTGGCTAGCCCAGTCGGTGTTTCCAGCATATCTGGACATATGACACTACAAGGAGTTCCTCATCCTGGGCTACAAGGGAGCCCGGGGTACTTGTCTACAGCCATGAAAGCACTGACAAGAATTACACGAGACACAGACACTAGTGACATCACATGATACTCTTGGCCAATAAAAAGCCTGAGTGCAGCAATTGCCCTGTTATCCAGATATTATCGGCAATGACTAGTAGAGCTGCCTGATATTGATTGGGGACGACCAGTGTTATAGCTCCCTCCTAAGGGCTGCTCATGTCTTTGTGGATTGAACACCCTGTACAACAGGTTGCTCTCCCAAATTTATCTTTCCTCCTCAGTGTCATGACCCGGAGATAAGGGGTCCACGTACACCCCTAACTCTCCTGCTTTAGGTTACAAGCGCAATCTCCAGGTTGTGACTTTGAAATGGCAGGCTGCTCGCAGAGATGAATACACACATATCATTTATGGAGCAGCAGGAAATTCGGATCCCTTTAATTAGGATTTCACACCATACAAGAAAAAGACATGCACTGTTTGCTTAGCACAGATAGACTGACTCTTTATTCTACTTACAAAGATATTTTAAAACTGCACAAATGAATCCACCCGCATGGCTTCCTTCCCCCTCTGAGATATAAATGATCTGGTATGTTTTGGTTCAAAACCCCAGAGGGATCTGATGTTTTATGTTAAGGTTCAGTGACCTATTCTGCATAGGGCGGGGCTACGTTTTTTAGCACTTTTTGTTAAGACACCTGGGAGTTTATGCAGCCTGAAGTCAAGAAACAGACAAGATGGCACCTGACTAGGCAACATGGCTGACCACATATGAAATGAGAAATGGATAAACCACAATTAGGGCCTAGCAGATCCCTACATAATTCTGACTGATAATAAGTCCAGTAGAACCAGTAAAGCCCTGATAACATAACTTAAGAGCCTGTGAGACACATTTTACTATGTTCATTACATCAGACATATTGCCACCATACATCAATAACGGCTCATACATTATAACCAAGAAACCGTGACAGTGACTATATGCACACATTAATTCTTTAAACGTGACACTTAAATGAAAGACAAATTGTCACAGTCCTTAAAACTCATGTCCATTTTGATCCTAGTAATCATGTGTTAGGGTTTCAAGAATAAAATTGCTAATTTATCTCCTGCTTATTATATTTAATAGGGGCTGCCAATAGCCCTCAACGTTTACCAGCTGACATCTGGCTTACCTCATGGTGGGCTGGATCTGGCTCCTCTTGTGTCTCCCTGGTGGTGGCATAATTGACTTTTTAGGTCATGATGGCCACATAACTACACTCATTGTCATTTTCCAACAATATAGCGTCAGGGAGCCCAGTTGTGATTCGCTCCTATTTAATGCTTTTTGCTCGTGCCCCAGTCAATATGGACCAAGGCTAAAGGGAATGGATAGTTGTTTTGGCCACCCACTTCAGGATAGAGAAGGGAATCGTCAGACCACTGGACAGGGGAGGCACTCTCACTTCTTCCTATTTTCTCCCTGTACTGGTCTGCCAGATGACCAACCTCTTCTCTGTGGTGAGTCATCGGTCTTGGACCCTCATGGCTGGAGGGCAAAGTTTGAAAAATTGCTCCAGCACAACAGCCTTGGCAGCCCTCTCAATGGTCTGGACCTGGTGCCCCTTCCACCACCCAGGCTCCCCATAGGACACCTGGGCCCTCTGGGCAGGTTCCGGAATTGCTTTCTGGAATTTTCAGGGGTCACTTGGTTTAGTGCCAGCTGCACCCGCTTAACTTCATGAGAGTCTTCTGTGAGATGTTGGGGAATGGCCCATTAGGCTGGGCTGAGTCGCCCACTAAGCAAGCCCACCAGGATTCTGAACCAGTCCTCGGATTTGACATGTTGGAGCTGCCACTACTGCAGTTCAAAGTTCTGCAAAAAGCTGTCGGTTCCCCCAGCATCATCAAATCCATGAAAGACTCTATAGGGCAGCTTCATGGGTGGTGGGTCAGAATCGGCTGAGACCTGCCTGTGTAGGAAGCCTCCTAATGGAGTTATTTTTGAGGGATATCACTGGAGTTCCTTGGGTACCCCTTGCTGGCACAGGCACCCACCTGAGTTCGGTCATGCTGAGCTCATTATACAGACCCATCATTACTGATGCATTTTTATTTTCTCTTATTTTTTTTTATTTTTTTTTATAGCACCAATTCCACCCCTGACACAAGTTGTACTAATGATTTCCTCCACCTTGAGTCTCTCCCATTGACCACTAATTAACCAAGGCAGAGGGATATTCTCAGGTGCGGCCCTGGTATCACCTTTTCTTAACTTCCCCCAGTATGTGTAAACGGCACTTAGGCGCATTTCAAATTTCGGAGGTGAAAGCAAGGGAAAATGATAAGCCCCGGGCTGGGTAATATGCCCATTGTCACAATCGCTCCTACCTTCTAGTTGCCCAAGTCAGCTGAGACCTCCAACAGTCACTGATCCAAGTCACTGATCCTTCTGGCGGGAGAGCCCATCAGCATTTTAATTATTTTTACTTGTCTATACTAAATGTTGAAATGTTATACGTTTCCAGTGCTAGGCTACAGCGAAGTAGGCGACCATTATCCCTGGCAAGTCGGTTCAACCAAAAGAGGGGATTGTGGTTGATGACTACGGTGAACTCCCGGCCATAGAGATAGGGTTGCAGCTTATTTAAAGCCCAAATGGCTGCAAGACACTCCTTCTCAACTGCCGCATAATTTACCTCCCAGGACAGCAGCTTGCGGCTGAGGCAGGCAACTCGATGTTCCTCTCCCTGGTCGTTGACCTGGCTGAGTACAGCACTGATGCGATGGGTAGTGGCATCAATCTGTACTATGAAAGCATAACTGTAGTTGGGGGGGCTGAAGGCTTGTGCGCAGGCCGGTGTCCAATTGGTCAATCGGGAAGCTGATTTTTTTTTGGGCAGGTCAGTTAGAGGTTTGGTCACAGAGCTGTAATCTGGTAACTAATCACGGTAATAGCCTTCTGTACCTAAGAATGCCATAACCTGCTGCTTAGTCTGAGGGGTGGGCCGTATCTTCCCACTAACTAACCAATGCCCCAAGTACTGTACTACTCCTTTTCCAAACTGACATATGTCTTGTCTAATAGCCAGGTGCTGCAAATGGTCATCCCATGTCTTGCTAAATATGGCAATATTATCTAGAGCATGGGCATACTTATGACATCCCTGCAGCAACTGGTCTACCAGCTTTTGGAAAGCGTAGAGGGGAATTTTTCATTCCAAGTGGCATCACCATAAATTGGTAAAGGCCAAACAGAGTGATAAAAGCTAATTTCTCCTTAGCAGAGTCCACTAGAGGGATCTGCCAAAGCCCTTCGACAAGTCGTATGTGGTTAGTTAAGAAGCCCTATCTAAGCGATCCAACATAGATATTCATCCACCCTGGGGATGGCCTAAGCAACCATTACTGTCTTCTCATTAAAGGGCCAGTTAATTACGCACAACCTGTACAGTTCTCCTAAAATATATTGAAATACTTTTTGAAATGGGTGCCTTTTTCACAGACAAAAATCATAAATGAAGTATCTGTTTACATGCGTCACTGATAGTGCCCCCAGACAGGCTCCTCAACCGCTTTATGAAGAGAGCATAAGCAGAAAGAGTAAACCCTTCAAAAATTCATGTGTGCAGATAAAGGAGTGCTGGAATCCGCTAAAGAGTACAGTTGGGGTTTAACCTCTCCTAACTATATAAATCTTTGTGTTCACGGAGCCTTCACCCCTCGGTGTTGGCCGATGTTGTTAATCATGGAACAGCCAGGAATGTATTTGTAAAAAGACCTGGGACCTTAGATTTTTAGCTGTTATTAGTGTAACAAAAAAAACCCATAATTTTAACATAGAATTTTGCTCTTTAACACCATGAGGAGCACTTATAGTGAGGTAAATGGCCTTTTCAGCTTCCGGTAGTCAATACAGAAGCAAATAGTACCATCTTGTTAGGGAACTAGCACAACCGGGGAGGTCCATGGCCTGCAGCCGGCCTCAATTACACCCATGGCTAGCATCTCCTGAATGTTTCTTGATGCTATTCGTATCTAACTCAGGGACTCTGTAGCGCAATCGCTTCATTGGCCTCTGTCCTGGGGTGAGGGCCTCATGCTTAAAAGAAGAGGTGCGACCCGGGAAAGGTCGATGTTGGCTTACCATATTGCTCCTTAAGGTTAGGAAAAGAGAAAGTTGAGGCCTCTTGTTCCCACAAGATTTAGAGCAAAGAGCCCGGGCAGTGCCCCATCCTCTTGGTCCTCTGTTGTGGATCTTGTCAGTGGTAATAGTCCAGCATGTTTAGATGGAGAGCTTTTTGTACAATCAGATTCTTGTCTATCACCACTATATATATATATATATAAAGTGTCATTCAACTTTATGACCGTATGAGGTCAGTCCCATAAAGCTTTGAGCTTATTTGGGGGAGTGGGTACAAGCACTAGCGCTTACTGATCTGGAAGAAACTGCCTTGCAGAGGCCCTACGGTAGTACCTGACCTTCGGTTTAACTTGGGCAGCCAATAGATGCTCTTTAACAATACCAGTCATGGCTTCCAGTCACTCTCTGAAACTCAGGATATAAGGCACCACAGGCACCTCCTCAATCAATACTCCCCTTCCCATACTTCTGAGAGCAGAACTAAGGACCCCTTATGCAGTGAACATATAGGAGTTCGATCGAGCAGAACCTGGTTGATTTGTGCAGTAGAAAAAGAGCAGCAATGGAAGAAACTTCTCCCAGTCCTCCGCTGTGTGCACGAAAGCCCTTAAGGGTACCATTAAACCCCTAGCAAAGACCATTGGTTTTCCGGCTGGTGAGGGGGAGAGCAGAGGTGTTTTACTCTGCATTGTTGCCATAGTTCGATTCGGACATGTACTTTGTGCCCCGATCATTAGTATCTAGTAGCGGCCAGTAGCCTAGTCCTTACATTTTTAGGGACAACCAGCTGTTTAACAGCATTCAACAGTTATTAGACTATAGAAACCTTTCTTCCCACACATTTGTGGAGGTTATTCTTGTTTGGACCCCAGCTAATGAAGCATCCTGACTTAACTCCCTCTTTAAGTCATCGGTATCAGCCCTGACGCCCTCAGAAGGCAGGCTCCTGCTCTGGTCAGTTGCTTGGAGGTCCCGCAACGGGTAACAGAAGTCACATATTTGCATTCCATCGGGCCAAGATCATTCCCCAATAAAACATCCGCGAGGATGCCCGTCATCATACCTACATCGCTGAAGCCCCTACCGGAGTCCCAGTATATATGCACTTTGGCTACCGGGATTAACTGATTCTGACCGCAAGCAGCAACTACACCCACTTTCTTGTCCAATAAGGCAGAGGGAGTGAGGAGAGAGGGGTGAATAAGAGATAGGTTTAGAGACTCTGGATTCTTTCGGCTACTTTTCACATCCACAATGTCAGGTTGAATTTACTGTCGCAAATATCCGTGGTGGGCTCTGTACTGTGTGGACAAAAGAAGGTTCCCCTGCCCAGCCCTGAACATCTTGGCCGTCATGGAACTGATCACCTTCTTCACCCTCTTTGTTCTCCTTTACCCAGTCGCTAAGGTAATAGACTAGGCAGGAAGGAGAAGGGACCACCAGACCACATCCACAAAGTTATCTCCCTCCGTCTTAATAAGGTCCTGAAATTGCCTGCTACAGGTTTCGGTTGTCATGGCATATTGAACTTGAAATCCTCTGCCGGGATGGCACGGTAGGTTGTGCTGGATAGTCCACTCAAAAACCCAACCAAGATTCAAACCCCATTCCTGTCAGGTTGATGTTATGAAGTCTTTTACAAACCCATTTATCCCCAGTCCCCCAAACTTCTCCAAGCTATGATGGGTGTTTTAAGCCACTGGATCCACTGTAACGTTTACCATCACAAGTCAGGTTCACCCTGATAAGTCGGTGCTGCTCGGGAGCTGTGAGTTTCCACTACCTACCCAGCCTCTGGTAGGTCCAACCCGGAGTACCTGGACCATATCTCATGATTCCTTGACCCAGTCATCTTAATTCCTTGAGTCCTAAGTAGGCCACTGAGTTCAGGCATTGTGAGCTCCTCATACTTCTCCATGACTTATACAGAGCAATATAGTCAGACAGAGGATCCCACTGCTACCACCAGTTTGTCCGTATTTGGGTCTAGCAGGACTGGCATGGCCGGAACTCCCACTGGTTAGGTCCTCCTCTCTAGAAAATATTGTACGTGTCTTATAAAGTAGTTTCCCTGCGCTAACATTCCAGCTCTCACCCTTGTAATTGTTGACCAGAAATGACTTTATTGGGGAACTAAACAAAAGGTCAGTCAGACATTAAACAGGAAACAAACAGCAAGTCCACATACCCATCTTAAACCTCCCAACTGAGTCACTCCCATTGTCCACTAGTTAAAAAAGGCACCATGCTTGGGATGCTGATATCCGCAGGGGTCAATTCCCAGGAGTGGCCATGGCCATGAAACCAGCAAGTCTCATCCCTCATATTCATTTTGGGACGGGTATCATGTCTGTTGTCCTACATCGGTTCCTGCTCCATCCTCTCTATGTAGTTGGGTCACGTCCCTCCTGGCTCTGTATTACACAGGTACCTTCTCCACGTGCTGGGAGCCTCATGTCTATTGGGGTTTATTTGGGGGGATCTCCTGTATGTTTTGGGTGGTCCCCTATATCTCCCCATGTTATTGTGGGCTCTCTTATGTTTGGTGAGCCCCAAGTCTTTTCTCTTTCTGTCGTATGGGGGGGTTTGTCTCTTTCTGTTGTACTTACTGGAGTGTCCTCTCCATCCACAGATCAGCTCCCTCCCTGTTACAGACGCTCTCATTGAGCGCGAGAGCAACACGCAGCTGCGCAAATGGCGAGAGAATCGTGGCGAGTTACAGTACAGGCCCTCCCGCCGTGTACATGGAGCCCGCCATCTCCACGAGGAGAAGCTCCGGCTTAACCCTACCCTGAGCAGCAGTCTCCTCAGCCTCTCCAGCCTCCGCCGCCCCTCGCCTCCCCCGACACCTGCCCTCCAACCAGAATCCGTAGTGGTGTCGGAGGGGCTGCGTCCTGCTCTGCCTTCCCCCACCTCAAACAAGACTGCTCTGGGACCCCCCAAAGAAGGAGCCAAAAAGAGCAAGGAGAAGCAAAGGGAGGCGGAAAAGAGGAAAGAGAAGGAGGAAAGAGAGGAAAGGAAGAGAGAGAAGGATGCCAAGGAAAGAGAGAGACAGAGAGAGAAGGAGGAACGGAAAGCACAAAAAGAACGAGAGAAGGCAGAGGGCAAACAGAAGAAGGAGAGGAAATTTTCCTTCCGCAGGAAAGATTCGGAGCCCCCCCAGAAGAGTGCCAAGGGGGGCGCAGAGAGTACTGGGGGGGCTGTGCATGACACGTACTTCTGAAGGACACTGCCTCGTACAGACTGAATCAGAGAGAGAAAGACCCCCAGCCATCAGATTACAGGGGCTGTGTGCAAGGGGGGAGCGCTCACAAGGGAGAGAGAGACACCCCCACACAGGGGGCACAGAGAGTGCATGGGGGGCTGTGCCTTGTACAGATAAAATACCCATAGCCCCTTCAGCTCACGGGGCAGAGAGAGAGACCCTGAGGCAAGAGGGAGAGACATAGCAGCCGGGGGGGGGGGGGGGGGGGGGGGGGGAGGGGGAGACAGTACTTGCTTAGAAGAGATAGCTCGTACCACAAGACAGAGATTCACTGACCAAAGAGGGTGAGACAGCCTGGGAAGAGCAAGCTTTAGGGAATCAAGTACCTCAATGTAGAAGAGACAGCCCACGAGTAAAGCATGTCTGTCTCTTATGTGAGTATGAGGACCCCAGATGTGGAGTACACGTGGAGGTTCTCTCTCTGTCACTGTGTGAGTGAGCGCTCTCCTCTGTGCTGCCGCCTGATGTCTCATAGGATTCTGTGGGCTGGGGGTGCTGCACTCTGAAGCTCCCCCTGCACTCACACTGACTCCATATGCTGTGCACTCTCGTGCCATTCCCTGCACCCTCTCTCTGCCTTGTTTACGGTGTATTGTGTACCCCGGGGCCGCTCTGCACCGAGCCCTGCGGAGCGCTCCGTCAGCGTGTTTACTTCCTGTCTGGGGGTCTCCATATCTCCCACACTCCGAGCGCATTTCAGGTTTTAGTTTTATTTGTATATATTTGGGACTCGTCGCTTCCTGATCTTAATCCCCTGAGGCTCTGCACTAACTGCATGCAGGCTGCAGAGCATTGCCCACCCCGCGCAGAGCATTGACCTACTAACCTGAGAGAGGCCCCGAGCCAGCCTAAAGTGTAAAAAGCTGGAGTGCTCTGCACTTGTACGCTCTGTGCTCACACACCCTGCTCTGCACCACGCTCATCCAGCTCTGCACCACGCTCACTCTGCTCTGCACCACACATACGCCACGCTCCATGTACTTCCCACTTGGCTCTGCACCACACATACGCCACGCTCCATGTACTTCCCACTCGGCTCTGCACTACACATACGCCACGCTCCATGTACTTCCCACTCGGCTCTGCACCACACATACGCCACGCTCCATGTACTTCCCACTCTGCTCTGCACCACACATACGCCATGCTCCATGTACTTCCCACTCGGCTCTGCACCACACATACGCCACGCTCCATGTACTTCCCACTTGGCTCTGCACCACACATACGCCACGCTCCATGTACTTCCCACTCGGCTCTGCACCACACATACGCCACGCTCCATGTACTTCCCACTCGGCTCTGCACCACACATACGCCACGCTCCATGTACTTCCCACTCTGCTCTGCACCACACATACGCCATGCTCCATGTACTTCCCACTCGGCTCTGCACCACACATACGCCACGCTCCATGTACTTCCCACTCGGCTCTGCACCACACATACAACACGCTCCATGTACTTCCCACTCGGCTCTGCACCACACATACGCCACGCTCACGTGTACTTCCCACTCGGCTCTGCATGCTAACTATCCAGATAAGTGTTACTTCCTGTTGCGCTGCATGGCTCTGCAGTGCTCTGCGGCCTGTCCTGCACTGACTGATGGAACTGGATTTTTTTGTTAATATTGTGTATTTGTGGCAAGGAGGAGCGGGGGGCAGTGGGGGACATGGAGGGTCCGGGCCCACTGACGCCCCCTCCCTCTGCACTGTATTATTACAAGTTTAACCCTGACCTGTGTCTGTCATCTGTGGGGGGTCTGAATGGGTGTGTGGGGGGGTATGATATGCCCAGGAGGCAAGCGGCATAATGGGGGGAGGGGGGAAATATGTTAGGCATATTATAATTCAGGGGCCCTTTAAACTTTCACCATATCCCTGTCATTAGGTCACGTGGCTCCCACATGGGACTGACCCTTTAACCCATTACACATGTCCCTGGCATTAGGTCACTTGGCTCCCACATGGGACTGACCCTTTAACCCATTACACATGTCCCTGTCATTAGGTCACTTTGTCCTACATGGTACTGACCCTTTAACCCATTACACATGTCCCTGTCATTAGGTCACTTGGCTCCCACATGGGACTGACCCTTTAACCCATTACACATGTCCCTGTCATTAGGTCACGTGGCTCCCACATGGGACTGACCCTTTAACCCATTACACATGTCCCTGTCATTAGGTCACTTGGCTCCCACATGGGACTGACCCTTTAACCCATTACCCAAAGTAGTGGGCTATCTGAGTGTTCTATCACTCCTAGTTGTAACATTTCGTCAATCTCCTTCCGCATATGATCTTTTACGGATTCTGGTATGCGGTAGGGGGTTTGTCGAAGAGGGTGTTGCCCTGGGGTTTCTACCCTGTGTGTAGCCAGCGGGGTATACCCGGGCTGGTTGGAGAATGTATCCCCTTTTTTTCCGGATCAGCTCTAGTATTTGAGCTCGCTCTCTAGTGCTCAGCCTGTCTCCTAGCTGTACTTCCCCTAATTCTGTGTTGGCCCCCCCCTTGGGCTAATAGGTCTGGTAGGGGTAGATTATTCGGGTCCTCGGCGGCCGAGGCACATATGGCAGTTACTTCTTCGATCCGCTCGTGATAGGGTTTCAGCATGTTAACGTGGAGCATGCGTCTACCGCCTGCTCCTGTACATGGGGCAATTATATAGGTGGTGTCACATACCTGTTCCACCACCTTATAAGGGCCTTGCCAGGAGGCCTGCAGTTTGTCATTTTGGACTGGCTTCAAGATTAACACCTTTTGTCCTATTTGAAAACTGTGGTCTCTGGCTCCCTTATCGTACCATCTGCGCTGTCGTTGCTGGGCCGCCTGGAGATTAGACCGTACCGTCTGGATTAGGGTCTCCAAGCGTTCCCTGAACTCTAGTACATATGGGACGATAGGGGTACCGTTACTGGTGACCGTTCCCTCCCAGTGTTTCCTAATGAGGTCTAAGGGACCCCGCACTCTCCTTCCGAATAGTAATTATACTCCTGGGGTACCTCTCGGTACGCGAAGAGCAGATGGGGAAGAAACCTTTCCCAGTCCTTCTGGGTATCCATGAAGGTACGGAGCATTTGCCCATTGGACTGGGGGTGATACGCTGAGTTTACAATAGGTTTTACCCCACATGTTCTCCAAAACTGATGAGTGACTTCGGCCGTGAATTGGGTACCCCGATCTGAGATAATCTCTTTGGGGAACCCCATTCTAGAGAATATCCGGATTAGGGCATCTACTATAGTCTCCGCATGGATATTAGTTAGGGCTACGGCCTCTGGGTACCTGGTGGCATAGTCTACTACGGTTAGTATATACTTCTTCCCTGACGGGCTGGGTTTTGCTAGGGGTCCGATTATATCTACTGCCACTCTGCTGAAGGGCTCATCTATTATGGGTAGGGAGTGCATTTTTGCCTTGTACCGGTCCCCTCTCTTCCCTACTCTCTGGCATGTGTCACAAGTTTGGCAATACTGCCGAATGTCTTTGGAGACCCCTGGCCAAAAGAAGTTTTGGGTCAAACGATGCTTCGTCCTACTGACGCCTAGATGTCCTGATAAAGGGATGTCATGGGCAATACGTAGTAATTCTTGCCTGTACTTTCGGGGCACGACTAATTGTGTGAGGGTCACGGGTACAGATCCTGCTACTACCTTCTCAGCATATCTATACAATAATCCTTTCTCCCAAGCGTATCTTTCCCCCTCCAACCCTGCCTGATTCTGTGTAACCCTATCCCGGTATACCTGCAGGGACGGGTCAGTGACTACTTCAGTACCAAACTCTAAGGGTGGAGCCCAGGGGATGAAAGGTGGGTCAGTACTATTACTTACTGGAGCCTCAGAGTGTTCAGAAGATGCGGTGGTGCGGGCCTGCTGCCGTGTTACCACGGGTAGCGCTTCCTGCGCGGGGTGCGGAGAAACAAAAGCGGAGGTCAGCTCCCCCAAGTCGTTACCCAGGGGGAGCTGACACCCACATGGGACTGACCCTTTAACCCATTACACATGTCCCTGTCATTAGGTCACGTGGCTCCTACATGGGATTGACCCTTTAACCCATCACACATATCCATGTCATTAGGTCACGTGGCTCCCACATGGGACTGACCCTTTAACTCATTACACATGTCCCTGTCATTAGGTCACGTGGCTCCCACATGGGACTGACCCTTTAACCCATTACACAAGGCCCTGTCATTTGGCTCCTACATGGGATTGACCCTTTACCCCATTAAAAATGTCCCTGTCATTAGGTCACTTGGCTCCCACATGGGACTGACCCTTTAACCCATTAAAAATGTCCCTGTCATTAGGTCACTTGGCTACCACATGGGATTGACCCTTTAACCCATTACACGTGGTGTCATTAGGTCATGTGGCTCCCACATGGGACTGACCCTTTAACCCATTACACATGTCCATGTCATTAGGTCATGTGGCTCCCACATGGGACTGACCCTTTAACCCATTACACATGTCAATATTATTAGGTCACTTGGCTCCCACATGGGACTGACCCTTTAACCCATTACACATGTCCCTGTCATTAGGTCACTTGGCTCCTACATGGGATTGACCCTTTAACCCATTACACATGTCCCTGTCATTAGGTCACGTGGCTCCTACATGGGATTGACCCTTTAACCCATCACACATATCCATGTCATTAGGTCACGTGGCTCCCACATGGGACAGACCCTTTAACTCATTACACATGTCCCTGTCATTAGGTCACGTGGCTCCCACATGGGACTGAACGTTTAACCCATTACACATGTCCATGTCATTAGGTCACGTGGCTCCCACATGGGACTGACCCTTTAACCCATTACACATGTCCATGTCATTAGGTCACGTGGCTCCCACATGGGACTGACCCTTTAACCCATTACACATGTCCCTGTCATTAGGTCACGTGGCTCCCACATGGGACTGACCCTTTAACCCATTACACATGTCCATGTCATTAGGTCACGTGGCTCCCACATGGGACTGACCCTTTAACCCATTACACATGTCCGTGTCATTAGGTCACGTGGCTCCTACATGGGATTGACCCTTTAACCCATTACACATGTCCCTGTCATTAGGTCATTTAGCTCCCGCATGGGATTCACCCTTTAACCCATTACACATGTCCCTGTCATTAGGTCACTTTGTCCTACATGGGATTGACCCTTTAACCCATTACACATGTCCCTGTCATTAGGTCACTTGGCTCCCACATGGGACTGACCCTTTAACCCATTAAAAATGTCCTTATCATTAGGTCACTTGGCTACCACATGGGACTGACCCTTTAACCCATTACACATGATCCTGTCATAAGGTTACTTGGCTCCCACATGGGACTGACCCTTTAACCCATTACACATGTCCCTGTCATTGGGTCACTTGGCTCCCACATGGGACTGACCCTTTAACCCATTACACATGGCCCTGTCATTAGGTCATTTGACTCCTACATGGGACTGACCTTTTAACCCATTAAAAATGTCCCTGTCATTAGGTCACTTGGCTCCCACATGGGACTGACCCTTTAACCCATTACACATGGTGTCATTAGGTCACGTGGCTCCCACATGGGACTGACCCTTTAACCCATTACACATGTCCATGTCATTAGGTCACGTGGCTCCCACATGGGATTGACCCTTTAACTCATTACACATGTCCCGGTCATTAGGTCACTTGGCTCCTACATGGGATTGACCCTTTAACCCATTACACATGTCCCTGTCATTAGGTCACTTGGCTCCCACATGGGACTGACCCTTTAACCCATTACAGATGTCCCTGTCATTAGGTCACTTGGCTCCTACATGGGATTGACCCTTTAACCCATTACACATGTCCCTGTCATTAGGTCACGTGGCTCCCACATGGGACTGACCCTTTAACCCATTACACATGTCCCTGTCATTAGGTCACGTGGCTCCCACATGGGATTGACCCTTTAACCCATTACACATGTCCCTGTCATTAGGTCACTTGGCTCCCACATGGGATTGACCCTTTAACCCATTACACATGTCCCTGTCATTAGGTCACGTGGCTCCTACATGGGATTGACCCTTTAACCCATTACACATGTCCCTGTCATTAGGTCACGTGGCTCACACATGGGACTGACCCTTTAACCCATTACACATGTCCCTGTCATTAGGTCACGTGGCTCCCACATGGGATTAACCCTTTAACCCATTACACATGTCCCTGTCATTAGGTCACTTTGTCCTACATGGTACTGACCCTTTAACCCATTACACATGTCCCTGTCATTAGGTCACGTGGCTCCCACATGGGACTGACCCTTTAACCCATTACACATGTCCCTGTCATTAGGTCACGTGGCTCCCACATGGGATTGACCCTTTAACTCATTACACATGTCCCGGTCATTAGGTCACTTGGCTTCCACATGGGACTGACCCTTTAACCCATTACACATGTCCCTGTCATTAGGTCACGTGGCTCACACATGGGACTGACCCTTTAACCCATTACACATGTCCCTGTCATTAGGTCACGTAGCTCCCACATGGGATTGACCCTTTAACCCATTACACATGTCCCTGTCATTAGGTCACTTTGTCCTACATGGTACTGACCCTTTAACCCATTACACATGTCCCTGTCATTAGGTCACGTGGCTCCCACATGGGACTGACCCTTTAACCCATTACACATGTCCCTGTCATTAGGTCACGTGGCTCCCACATGGGATTGACCCTTTAACTCATTACACATGTCCCGGTCATTAGGTCACTTGGCTCCCACATGGGACTGACCCTTTAACCCATTACACATGTCCCTGTCATTAGGTCACGTGGCTCACACATGGGACTGACCCTTTAACCCATTACACATGTCCCTGTCATTAGGTCACGTGGCTCCCACATGGGATTGACCCTTTAACCCAATACATATGTCCTTGTCATTAGGTCACTTTGTCCTACATGGTACTTGTCACGACCCACTCTCTGGCTGGGGTCTGCTGACCGGATTTGGGTTACTCTGGACCTTGGAGTAGCTTTGAGTACAGGAACATCATGTCTCAGCCCTTGGTTTAGACTGAGCAATATTGACAGTAAGTCTGACGAATCTTACTGCAAGCATATGTCCCCGGGTAAATAATACATCTACACGCCACGTCTTGATGAAAATTATGAACCACGTTTTATTTTGGAACAACATATTTAAAACATTTCACACACACACACAATGGAGGGAGTGGATCAACCTTTCCCCTTTCTCTGGCCAATAGGGTAACCTCTAGAGTAACCTTATTACCTCTGTCCAATGTAAGAGAGGTAGGCTATGGGAACCACCAGACCCCTCCCATGGGCCAACCCCAGGCGTGGCCACCAAGCTCATTCTGACCCAGACTGTCCCAGGGGAAACTTCCTGTTTGAACTCCTAGGCCCCCCCATTGTTATCTAGGTGCCTGGCTGTCTGGCAAATCTCTTTGTTTATACTAAGGACCATATGGCCAACTCCTGACTGAGAGTTTATACAATGGGGAATGGTTAACTAAATACAATCAATCCCTAATACAATATACAACATAATACTAACATATAATCACCACAACCCAAACCTTTTGTTCTTCCACATGGCAACAGCATGTGGAAGATAACCCAGCCCAAAATGGCCACTGCTGCCAGTCACAAAATGGCCCCAGCATAGTTCACACCAAATCCAATATGGCCCCTGGGTGATTCATGATAACACCTCCCCAAGCGTGGCAGGAAACATCCATGCCCCTAGGATTTTCCCAGCTACGCTGATAGTCATTGTAACGGAGCTATAACACGCAGTCCAATATCTCCGCTGGTATACAGTAAAATACCCAAGAGGCACTACAGTTTCACCATCCCCGACCTCCCATATTGGATGACACACAATTTGGGAGTCAAATGAATACTGACTTTATTTTGTTATTGCAGAAATATTTATACCCATCTCTTCCCACAGGCAATACACATGCCCATATTTGGCCGCACAATACCCATAAAGAGAACAATAGGGGGCTCCCTGGCAACTTTGATACAATCAGACATTGATTCAATTACACTTCTTTGTTCTTATCTGAGAATGAAAACACTGTATACAATAGACTTCCTTTATCTTATGCGGAGTCGCTGTAACATGATTATCTCCCATGCCAAGAAGCTGCAAATGTCTGGGACAATATTCTGCAGATCATCAACCAACATACATGCAGTTTAATAGTAGGATCATATTTTAACCATAATAATCATAAAACAGGGTAAAACAGTGATGGGTTCCGTTACACACCTCCCCCGTGACCATAAGCCGGCATACACGGTCTGATCCCAACGGATCTGCTTGGGGATGTCCGGAGGAGTGCTCACAGATCATTTCTCGAGTTCTGTCTGTCTGGACAACCCGTCGGCGTTACCATTTTGTTTCCCTGGGCGATACTGGATGGTGAAATCAAATGGTTGTAGTGCCAAGCTCCATCTCAGTAGTCTAGCGTTGTCCCCTGACACCCGGTTTAGCCACACCAACGGGTTGTGATCTGTGAGCAAGGCAAATTGTTGGCCATATAAGTAGGGCTGTAGTTTCTTGAGGGCCCACACCACCGCCAGGCATTCCTTTTCGATGGCGGCATAGCTTACTTCCCTGGGTTGTAGTTTCCGACTTAAGTAAGCGACTGGATGCTCGCCGCCATCGGCCCCAACTTGGCTCAGCACTGCTCCCAATCCAAACATAGAAGCATCGGTATGAACGAGAAAGCGTTTAGTTGGATCGGGAGCGGCCAGTACAGGGGCATGAATTAGGGCAGATTTCAGTTCTTGGAATGCCTTCTCACACTCTGGGCTCCAGGTCACTACTTTGGGTAAGTTCTTTTTGGTGAGGTCAGTAAGGGGCTTGGCTAGGGCACTATAATCAGGTACAAATTTACGGTAATACCCGGCGGTCCCTAGAAAAGCTAAAACCTGAGTTTTCGTGCGAGGGGTTGGCCACTTAGCTACGGCCTCTATCTTAGCGGGTTCTGGCTTTTGCCGCCCACTACCCACCCTGTGGCTTAAGTACTGCACTTCGGCCATCCCTACGTGGCACTTGCTGGGTTTTAACGTGAGACCTGCCTCCCTGATGCGGTCGAGGATGGCTCCTATATGGGTCAAGTGCTCGTCCCAGGAGTTGCTAAATATTGCTATGTCATCTAAATAGGCGCAAGCATACTCCTGGAATCCGTCCAGTAACCGGTCCACCATCCGCTGAAACGTAGCCGGCGCATTCTTCATCCCGAATGGCATCACCTTGAATTGGTATAGCCCAAAAGGGGTGACGAATGCGGACTTTGGGATGGCATCCTCGGTTAGTGGGATCTGCCAGTACCCTTTGCACAAGTCTATTGTGGTGAGGTACTGGCCCCTGGCCATTTTATCTAATAGCTCATCGATTCGGGGCATGGGATAGGCATCTGAAATTGTTTTATCATTAAGTTTCCGGTAGTCGACGCAGAAGCGGGTGGTTCCATCCCGCTTCGGTACCAGCACTACCGGAGAGGCCCATGGGCTATCTGAGTGTTCTATCACTCCTAGTTGTAACATTTCGTCAATCTCCTTCCGCATATGATCTTTTACGGATTCTGGTATGCGGTAGGGGGTTTGTCGAAGAGGGTGTTGCCCTGGGGTTTCTACCCTGTGTGTAGCCAGCGGGGTATACCCGGGCTGGTTGGAGAATGTATCCCCTTTTTTTCCGGATCAGCTCTAGTATTTGAGCTCGCTCTCTAGTGCTCAGCCTGTCTCCTAGCTGTACTTCCCCTAATTCTGTGTTGGCCCCCCCCTTGGGCTAATAGGTCTGGTAGGGGTAGATTATTCGGGTCCTCGGCGGCCGAGGCACATATGGCAGTTACTTCTTCGATCCGCTCGTGATAGGGTTTCAGCATGTTAACGTGGAGCATGCGTCTACCGCCTGCTCCTGTACATGGGGCAATTATATAGGTGGTGTCACATACCTGTTCCACCACCTTATAAGGGCCTTGCCAGGAGGCCTGCAGTTTGTCATTTTGGACTGGCTTCAAGATTAACACCTTTTGTCCTATTTGAAAACTGTGGTCTCTGGCTCCCTTATCGTACCATCTGCGCTGTCGTTGCTGGGCCGCCTGGAGATTAGACCGTACCGTCTGGATTAGGGTCTCCAAGCGTTCCCTGAACTCTAGTACATATGGGACGATAGGGGTACCGTTACTGGTGACCGTTCCCTCCCAGTGTTTCCTAATGAGGTCTAAGGGACCCCGCACTCTCCTTCCGAATAGTAATTATACTCCTGGGGTACCTCTCGGTACGCGAAGAGCAGATGGGGAAGAAACCTTTCCCAGTCCTTCTGGGTATCCATGAAGGTACGGAGCATTTGCTTTAAGGTTCCATTGAACCGTTCACAGAGCCCATTGGACTGGGGGTGATACGCTGAGTTTACAATAGGTTTTACCCCACATGTTCTCCAAAACTGATGAGTGACTTCGGCCGTGAATTGGGTACCCCGATCTGAGATAATCTCTTTGGGGAACCCCATTCTAGAGAATATCCGGATTAGGGCATCTACTATAGTCTCCGCATGGATATTAGTTAGGGCTACGGCCTCTGGGTACCTGGTGGCATAGTCTACTACGGTTAGTATATACTTCTTCCCTGACGGGCTGGGTTTTGCTAGGGGTCCGATTATATCTACTGCCACTCTGCTGAAGGGCTCATCTATTATGGGTAGGGAGTGCATTTTTGCCTTGTACCGGTCCCCTCTCTTCCCTACTCTCTGGCATGTGTCACAAGTTTGGCAATACTGCCGAATGTCTTTGGAGACCCCTGGCCAAAAGAAGTTTTGGGTCAAACGATGCTTCGTCCTACTGACGCCTAGATGTCCTGATAAAGGGATGTCATGGGCAATACGTAGTAATTCTTGCCTGTACTTTCGGGGCACGACTAATTGTGTGAGGGTCACGGGTACAGATCCTGCTACTACCTTCTCAGCATATCTATACAATAATCCTTTCTCCCAAGCGTATCTTTCCCCCTCCAACCCTGCCTGATTCTGTGTAACCCTATCCCGGTATACCTGCAGGGACGGGTCAGTGACTACTTCAGTACCAAACTCTAAGGGTGGAGCCCAGGGGATGAAAGGTGGGTCAGTACTATTACTTACTGGAGCCTCAGAGTGTTCAGAAGATGCGGTGGTGCGGGCCTGCTGCCGTGTTACCACGGGTAGCGCTTCCTGCGCGGGGTGCGGAGAAACAAAAGCGGAGGTCAGCTCCCCCAAGTCGTTACCCAGGATGACATCAGCTGGTAAGTCCTGCATGAGGCCCACTTCCACATTCCCCGACCCCACTCCCCAATCCAAATGTACTTTAGCAGTGGGAATTTTGTAAATCGCCCCCCCTGCCACCCGGACTGCCACATATTCTCCAGTGAGCTGGTGTTTGGGGACTAGGTGATTGCGAACCAGGGTTATGGTGGCCCCAGAATCGCGCAGACCCTGAAGGCGTTTTCCCTTTATGTGTACCCCTTGGCTGTGTCCCTGTCGGAGGTCTGCAGCTGCTTGTACTGGGTTAACCTCGTGGAGGGTGCCCAAAGATTCTTCATTAGACTGGGTCCCGAAGAAAGGTTGTCGAGGCTCACTCTGGTAGCAGTGTACTGCTGCCCGGTTTGCAGGGGAATTGGTTGGAGTATTCCACGTGGAGCGGTTTCTGTTTCTGGGACAGTCTCTTTGCATGTGGCCCTGCTGGTTACACGTGTGGCACCTGATGAAAGATCGGGCATTGTTGTACCGTGGAGGGGTTTGGTAGTTCCCACCACCCGGACGCAGTGCTGGGGTGGGGTTAATGGTGGGCGGTCGGTTAGCAGCTCCCAAGATGGACCGTGCCTGCTGTGCCCTCCTGGCATCTTGGTACTCATCTGCCCACCTGGCGGCTTCAGTTAAGATGCACGGTTTCCAATCCCTCAGCCAGTTTTGTAAATCCCGGGTTAACCCCTGGAAGAATTGCTCCAGTAGCAGTAATTGTAGCATGTCCTCCACTGTGGTTGCTTGTGCGGCTTGTACCCAACCTTTGCCCGCCCTAGTTAAGCGGTGCGCCCACTCCATGTGAGTATCTTTCTCCATCTTTCGGCTTTCTCGGAACCGCTGCCGGTATGCCTCCGGGGTAATTGCGTACCTGTCCAGGATCGCCTGCTTTACTTTCTGGTAGTCTCTGCTATCCTCGTCTGGCATGGTGCGGTAGGCTTCTGCTGCCCGGCCCGCTAGCTTACTCACCAACAGGGTTACCTGGTCGGCGGCGTTGATCTCATGTAATTGGCATAACCTCTCAAAGTCATGCAAGTAGCCATCAATGTCTTCGGTCTCCACATAGTTTTTAAAAGCATGGTACGGGAGTTTAGGCTTCCCCGGTACTATGTGTGGTGTGATTAGGGACCCCTCTCTGGAACTCCAGTCTGCCCGCTGCTTTTCCATTATGTATTCGTGGACATCTGACATAATCCTTTCCAAGGTTTCTGTGGGAGGCGTACCTGGGAAATAGGCCAGTCTGCATTGGAGTTCTCTTCCAAACTCATTCTGTGTGCTGTCCGTAAGAGGTGCTGCAGCAGCTGCCCGGTCTCCCTTCATGAGTTCAACAATAAGGGTAGCTTTGGTTTTATTGCTGGCAATAATTCCCCTTGCTTCCAATAGCTCTTTTAGCGTGGCCCGTTTCAAGTTGGTATAGTTTGTCTCCATTCACTATCCGTTTGGGTCTATTCACATACCCTTTCCTTTCGGTTCCATACGAAATAGCAAATTTCCCAAATGGCTGTAACTGCCGAACAACGGTCTGCTGTGAGGTTTGAATCCCGTCGCTGCCATCAAATGTAACGGAGCTGGAACACGCAGTCCAATATCTCCGCTGGTATATGGTAAAATACCCAAGAGGCACTACAGTTTCACCATCCCCGACCTCCCATATTGGACGATTGCAGAAATATTTATACCCATCTCTTCCCACAGGCAATACACATGTCCATATTTGGCCGCACAATACCCATAAAGAGAACAATAGGTGGGTCACACCTCCCATGCAACTTTGATACAATCAGACATTGATTCAATTACACATCTTTGTTCTTATCTGAGAATGAAAACACTGTATACAATAGACTTCCTTTATCTTATGCGGAGTCTCTGTAACAGGATTATCTCCCATGCTAAGTAGCTGCAAATGTCTGGGACAATATTCTGCAGAGCATCAACCAACATACATGCAGTTTAATAGTAGGATCATATTTTAACCATAATAATCATAAAACAGGGTAAAACAGTGATGGGTTCCGTTACAGTCATGACTCTTCTGGATTGGCTAGGCCCTCCGCACTCTCTCCACGTTCAAGTCCTTTTAGAAAACAGTCCCAAAGTGCAGAGTAACAACCTCCCCCAGCCCTTGGCCTTGCACCCACTGTATAGAGCAAATTGCTCTTCCCATTCACACCCACCCAAATAGTCCAGGGTACCTCCCCAATAATCTGGGATCCCAGAGTACAACAGGTGGGCCAGAGTTTCTGTCCCATAGCAACCCTGTTCCCTCCAGCCAGTCCCCACAACTGGGCTGGGGTCTCTAAAACAGTCTCTGGGCCTATGGAATTGCAAGGGGACAGCTCCTCTTGGCTTTCTTCCTCTGGTCCAGCTGTTTCCGTTGCAGCTTGGGGAGCTACGCTGCTCCCACCCAAGCTGTGCTTACACTCCTCTGACTTGGCTGGGGGGCTATGCTGCTCCCATCCAGCTGAAGTGCCAGACTCCTCCATTGCCCGGGGTTGAGCAACTTTATCCCAGTCCTTTATGTTGAACTGGGTCTTTGGAGTGGTGTCTGTTCCAGTGGGCTCCTGGACACTGGTTATCCAGGGTATCTCCCCACTTTTTACACCCTCTATCATGGTGCCACTCTGCACCCATAATGCTTTTGCCAAGGCTGGCATGCTTGCTGCCCCGGCCTGGCTCTTTGTGCCCCTGGCACTCTCTTGCTGTGTGAGGTCAGGTTCCCTGTAGCCAGAAACCAATTCCTTTCCCTCCCCACAGTCTCTTAAACAACTCTCCTGGGCTCCGTGCTTCACTAGCACCTCTGGGAACAACTTCCCTGGGGTGTCAGGGTACAGACAGGGGTTATCTGATGCAGGCTGGGGAATCTCATCATTACCACCCAGCCTGGCCTCTAAGGCTCCCTTCCCACCGTCCATCACATAATAATCCAGAGCCTCTGGCTCCATTAGCAGTTCTGGCCAACACACTTTGCCTAGAACTTCTGAGGGCAGACTTAACTTATCTGGCCCTAGCTTGTGAGCAGTTCCCACTTCCTCTAGGATTAAATCTCTTGGGGTATCAGGGGGCAGACATGGATTATCTGACCCCACCCAGGGAACATTCCACTGGGTCTCTGGCTCTTGGGGCTGGTGACTAGGCCCTGACACAGTTGCTGCATGTTCTAGGGGCAAACATTCTCCATCCCCAGGAGTTGGCAAAGGAACAGTGTTTACCCCTTCCCACTCCTCACTTTGTTTACCGTCTATAAAAGCCTCTCCCCAGTTCCAGTGAACATACTCCCTCTGGTACATACCGTCTGAGTTGTAAAAATACTTCTTGGGTATTGCATCCCACAATTGCACATACTCAGCCTCCAGTTGCAGCTCTTGCTGAATCAGGGGTTCCAGCAAAGGAGCCTCCGGGAACCATGCTTCCAGTCCCAGACCCCGGCAGCGTTCAACAAACAAGTTATTATGCCTCCTTGCAGTTCCCATGCCACATTCCGGATCACCATTCAGAATCTCACAGACCCCATATTCTAGATCCAAACGAAAATAGAGATCCTCTCTCCGGCCACCCAAGGACTCTATCCTGGCAAGCTACTGTTCCTCCAAGTCCATCTCTTTCTCTACCAGTTCCTCCAACCAGCTTGCCAGCTCATGGCCATGCCATAATTGCATGAATGCCATCCATTTATTTAGCAGGAGTAGTCTGTAGTCCTCTGCTTCCCTCTGCTCCATTTTCTGGTCCTTCTCAGAGTACCCCACCACTGTGCCACCAATTGTCACGACCCACTCTCTGGCTGGGGTCTGCTGACCGGATTTGGGTTACTCTGGACCTTGGAGTAGCTTTGAGTACAGGAACATCATGTCTCAGCCCTTGGTTTAGACTGAGCAATATTGACAGTAAGTCTGATGAATCTTACTGCAAGCATATGTCCCCGGGTAAATAATACATCTGCACACAAAGTCTTGATGAAAATTATGAACCACGTTTTATTTTGGAACAACATATTTAAAACATTTCACACACACACAGTGGAGGGAGTGGATCAACCTTTCCCCTTTCTCTGGCCAATAGGGTAACCTCTAGAGTAACCTAATTACCTCTGTCCAATGTAAGAGAGGTAGGCTATGGGAACCACCAGACCCCTCCCATGGGCCAACCCCAGGCGTGGCCACCAAGCTCATTCTGACCCAGACTGTCCCAGGGGAAACTTCCTGTTTGAACTCCTAGGCCCCCCCATTGTTATCTAGGTGCCTGGCTGTCCGGCAAATCTCTTTGTTTATACTAAGGACCATATGGCCAACTCCTGACTGAGAGTTTATACAATGGGGAATGGTTAACTAAATACAATCAATCCCTAATACAATATACAACATAATACTAACATATAATCACCACAACCCAAACCTTTTGTTCTTCCACATGGCAACAGCATGTGGAAGATAACCCAGCCCAAAATGGCCACTGCTGCCAGTCACAAAATGGCCCCAGCATAGTTCACACCAAATCCAATATGGCCCCTGGGTGATTCATGACAGTACTGACCCTTTAACCCATTACACATGTCCCTGTCTTTAGGTCACGTGGCTCCCACATGGGACTGACCCTTTAACCCATTACACATGTCCCTGTCATTAGGTCACATGGCTCCCACATGGGATTGACCCTTTAACTCATTACACATGTCCCGGTCATTAGGTCACTTGGCTCCCACATGGGACTGACCCTTTAACCCATTACACATGTCCCTGTCATTAGGTCCTTTAGATTGTAAGTCTGCGAGTTTCAATCCTGCGCAGTGCTTTAGGGAAAGCGCTATGGACACTGGATTCCAAGCTCAAAGACAGGGCCATACACTCTTTGCAATGTATGAATCTTTAACTTGTCATTGCCTGTAACTTAACTTATGTATAGCGCTACGGAATATGTTGGCGCGTTACAAATAAACGATAATAATAATAATAGGTCACGTGGCTCCTACATGGGATTGACCCTTTAACCCATTACACATGTCCCTGTCATTAGGTCACGTGGCTCACACATGGGACTGACCCTTTAACCCATTACACATGTCCCTGTCATTAGGTCACGTGGCTCCCACATGGGATTGACCCTTTAACCCATTACACATGTCCCTGTCATTAGGTCACGTGGCTCCTACATGGGATTGACCCTTTAACCAATTACACATGTCCCTGTCATTTGGTCACGTGGCTCACACATGGGACTGACCCTTTAACCCATTACACATGTCCCTGTCATTAGGTCACGTGGCTCCCACATGGGATTGACCCTTTAACCCATTACACATGTCCCCGTCATTAGGTCATGTGGCTCCTACATGGGATTGACCCTTTAACCCATTACACATGTCCCTGTCATTAGGTCACGTGGCTCACACATGGGACTGACCCTTTAACCCATTACACATGTCCCTGTCTTTAGGTCACGTGGCTCCCACATGGGACTGACCCTTTAACCCATTACACATGTCCCTGTCATTAGGTCACGTGGCTCCCACATGGGATTGACCCTTTAACTCATTACACATGTCCCGGTCATTAGGTCACTTGGCTCCCACATGGGACTGACCCTTTAACCCATTACACATGTCCCTGTCATTAGGTCCTTTAGATTATAAGTCTGCGAGTTTCAATCCTGCGCAGTGCTTTAGGGAAAGCGCTATGGACACTGGATTCCAAGCTCAAAGACAGGGCCATACACTATTTGCAATGTATGAATCTTTAACTTGTCATTGCCTGTAACTTAACTTATGTATAGCGCTACGGAATATGTTGACGCGTTACAAACAAACGATAATAATAATAATAGGTCACGTGGCTCCTACATGGGATTGACCCTTTAACCCATTACACATGTCCCTGTCATTAGGTCACGTGGCTCACACATGGGACTGACCCTTTAACCCATTACACATGTCCCTGTCATTAGGTCACGTGGCTCCTACATGGGATTGACCCTTTAACCAATTACACATGTCCCTGTCATTAGGTCACGTGGCTCCCACATGGGATTGACCCTTTAACCCATTACACATGTCCCTGTCATTCGGTCACGTGGCTTACACATGGGACTGACCCTTTAACCCATTACACATGTCCCTGTCATTAGGTCACGTGGCTCCCACATGGGATTGACCCTTTAACCCATTACACATGTCCCTGTCATTCGGTCACGTGGCTCACACATGGGACTGACCCTTTAACCAATTACACATGTCCCTGTCATTAGGTCACGTGGCTCCCACATGGGATTGACCCTTTAACCAATTACACATGTCCCTGTCATTAGGTCACGTGGCTCCCACATGGGATTGACCCTTTAACCAATTACACATGTCCCTGTCATTAGGTCACGTGGCTCCCACATGGGATTGACCCTTTAACCCATTACACATGTCCCTGTCATTCGGTCACGTGGCTCACACATGGGACTGACCCTTTAACCCATTACACATGTCCCTGTCATTAGGTCACGTGGCTCCCACATGGGATTAACCCTTTAACCAATTACACATGTCCCTGTCATTCGGTCACGTGGCTCACACATGGGATTGACCCTTTAACCAATTACACATGTCCCTGTCATTCCGTCACGTGGCTCACACATGGGACTGACCCTTTAACCCATTACACATGTCCCTGTCATTAGGTCACGTGGCTCCCACATGGGATTGACCCTTTAACCCATTACACATGTCCCCGTCATTAGGTCACGTGGCTCCTACATGGGATTGACCCTTTAACCCATTACACATGTCCCTGTCATTAGGTCACGTGGCTCACACATGGGACTGACCCTTTAACCCATTACACATGTCCCTGTCATTAGGTCACGTGGCTCCCACATGGGATTGACCCTTTAACCCATTACACATGTCCCTGTCATTAGGTCACGTGGCTCCTACATGTTATTGACCCTTTAACCCATTACACATGTCCCTGTCATTAGGTCACTTGGCTCCCACATGGGATTGACCCTTTAACCCATTACACATGTCCCTGTCATTAGGTCACGTGGCTCCCACATGGGATTGACCCTTTAACCCATTACACATGTCCCTGTCATTAGGTCACGTGGCTCCCACATGGGATTGACCCTTTAACCCATTACACATGTCCCTGTCATTAGGTCACGTGGCTCCTACATGGGACTGACCCTTTAACCCATTACACATGTCCCTGTCATTAGGTCACGTGGCTCACACATGGGACTGACCCTTTAACCCATTACACATGTCACTGTCATTAGGTCACGTGGCTCCCACATGGGACTGACCCTTTAACCCATTACACATGTCCCTGTCATTAGGTCACGTGGCTCCCACATGGGATTGACCCTTTAACCCATTACACATGTCCCTGTCATTAGGTCACGTGGCTCACACATGGGACTGACCCTTTAACCCGTTACACATGTCCCTGTCATTAGGTCACATGGCTCCCACATGGGATTGACCCTTTAACCCATTACACATGTCCCTGTCATTAGGTCACGTGGCTCCCACATGGGACTGACCCTTTAACCCATTACACATGTCCCTGTCATTAGGTCACGTGGCTCCCACATGGGATTGACCCTTTAACCCATTACACATGTCCTTGTCATTAGGTCACGTGGCTCCCACATGGGACTGACCCTTTAACCCGTTACACATGTCCCTGTCATTAGGTCACGTGGCTCCCACATGGGACTGACCCTTTAACCCATTACACATGTCCCTGTCATTCGGTCACGTGGCTCACACATGGGACTGACCCTTTAACCTATTACACATGTCCCTGTCATTAGGTCACGTGGCTCCCACATGGGATTGACCCTTTAACCCATTACACATGTCCCTGTCATTAGGTCACGTGGCTCCTACATGGGATTGACCCTTTAACCCATTACACATGTCCCTGTCATTAGGTCACGTGGCTCCCACATGGGATTGACCCTTTAACCCATTACACATGTCCCTGTCATTAGGTCACGTGGCTCCTACATGGGACTGACCCTTTAACCCATTACACATGTCCCTGTCATTAGGTCACGTGGCTCCCACATGGCACTGACCCTTTTACCCATTACACATGTCCCTGTCATTAGGTCACGTGGCTCCTACATGTTATTGACCCTTTAACCCATTACACATGTCCCTGTCATTAGGTCACTTGGCTCCCACATGGGATTGACCCTTTAACCCATTACACATGTCCCTGTCATTAGGTCACGTGGCTCCCACATGGGATTGACCATTTAACCCATTACACATGTCCCTGTCATTAGGTCACGTGGCTCCCACATGGGATTGACCCTTTAACCCATTACACATGTCCCTGTCATTAGGTCACGTGGCTCCTACATGGGACTGACCCTTTAACCCATTACACATGTCCCTGTCATTAGGTCACGTGGCTCCCACATGGGATTGACCCTTTAACCATTACACATGTCCCTGTCATTAGGTCACGTGGCTCCTACATGGGATTGACCCTTTAACCAATTACACATGTCCCTGTCATTCGGTCACGTGGCTCACACATGGGACTGACCCTTTAACCCATTACACATGTCACTGTCATTAGGTCACGTGGCTCCCACATGGGATTGACCCTTTAACCCATTACACATGTCCCTGTCATTAGGTCACGTGGCTCCTACATGGGATTGACCCTTTAACCCATTACACATGTCCCTGTCATTAGGTCACGTGGCTCACACATGGGACTGACCCTTTAACCCGTTACACATGTCCCTGTCATTAGGTCACATGGCTCCCACATGGGATTGACCCTTTAACCCATTACACATGTCCCTGTCATTAGGTCACGTGGCTCCCACATGGGACTGACCCTTTAACCCATTACACATGTCCCTGTCATTAGGTCACGTGGCTCCCACATGGGATTGACCCTTTAACCCATTACACATGTCCCCGTCATTAGGTCACGTGGCTCCTACATGGGATTGACCCTTTAACCCATTACACATGTCCCTGTCATTAGGTCACGTGGCTCACACATGGGACTGACCCTTTAACCCATTACACATGTCCCTGTCATTAGGTCACGTGGCTCCCACATGGGATTGACCCTTTAACCCATTACACATGTCCCTGTCATTAGGTCACGTGGCTCCTACATGTTATTGACCCTTTAACCCATTACACATGTCCCTGTCATTAGGTCACTTGGCTCCCACATGGGATTGACCCTTTAACCCATTACACATGCCCCTGTCATTAGGTCACGTGGCTCCCACATGGGATTGACCATTTAACCCATTACACATGTCCCTGTCATTAGGTCACGTGGCTCCCACATGGGATTGACCCTTTAACCCATTACACATGTCCCTGTCATTAGGTCACGTGGCTCCTACATGGGACTGACCCTTTAACCCATTACACATGTCCCTGTCATTAGGTCACGTGGCTCACACATGGGACTGACCCTTTAACCCATTACACATGTCACTGTCATTAGGTCACGTGGCTCCCACATGGGATTGACCCTTTAACCCATTACACATGTCCCTGTCATTAGGTCACGTGGCTCCTACATGGGATTGACCCTTTAACCCATTACACATGTCCCTGTCATTAGGTCACGTGGCTCACACATGGGACTGACCCTTTAACCCGTTACACATGTCCCTGTCATTAGGTCACGTGGCTCCCACATGGGATTGACCCTTTAACCCATTACACATGTCCCTGTCATTAGGTCACGTGGCTCCCACATGGGATTGACCCTTTAACCCATTACACATGTCCCTGTCATTAGGTCACGTGGCTCCCACATGGGATTGACCCTTTAACCCATTACACATGTCCTTGTCATTAGGTCACGTGGCTCCCACATGGGACTGACCCTTTAACCCGTTACACATGTCCCTGTCATTAGGTCACGTGGCTCCCACATGGGACTGACCCTTTAACCCATTACACATGTCCCTGTCATTCGGTCACGTGGCTCACACATGGGACTGACCCTTTAACCCATTACACATGTCCCTGTCATTAGGTCACGTGGCTCCCACATGGGATTGACCCTTTAACCCATTACACATGTCCCTGTCATTAGGTCACGTGGCTCCTACATGGGATTTACCCTTTAACCCATTACACATGTCCCTGTCATTAGGTCACGTGGCTCCCACATGGGATTGACCCTTTAACCCATTACACATGTCCCTGTCATTAGGTCACGTGGCTCCTACATGGGACTGACCCTTTAACCCATTACACATGTCCCTGTCATTAGGTCACGTGGCTCCCACATGGCACTGACCCTTTTACCCATTACACATGTCCCTGTCATTAGGTCACGTGGCTCCTACATGTTATTGACCCTTTAACCCATTACACATGTCCCTGTCATTAGGTCACTTGGCTCCCACATGGGATTGACCCTTTAACCCATTACACATGTCCCTGTCATTAGGTCACGTGGCTCCCACATGGGATTGACCATTTAACCCATTACACATGTCCCTGTCATTAGGTCACGTGGCTCCCACATGGGATTGACCCTTTAACCCATTACACATGTCCCTGTCATTAGGTCACGTGGCTCCTACATGGGACTGACCCTTTAACCCATTACACATGTCCCTGTCATTAGGTCACGTGGCTCCCACATGGGATTGACCCTTTAACCATTACACATGTCCCTGTCATTCGGTCACGTGGCTCACACATGGGACTGACCCTTTAACCCATTACACATGTCACTGTCATTAGGTCACGTGGCTCCCACATGGGATTGACCCTTTAACCCATTACACATGTCCCTGTCATTAGGTCACGTGGCTCCTACATGGGATTGACCCTTTAACCCATTACACATGTCCCTGTCATTAGGTCACGTGGCTCCTACATGGGATTGACCCTTTAACCCATTACACATGTCCCTGTCATTAGGTCACGTGGCTCCTACATGGGATTGACCCTTTAACCCATTACACATGTCCCTGTCATTAGGTCACGTGGCTCACACATGGGACTGACCCTTTAACCCGTTACACATGTCCCTGTCATTAGGTCACATGGCTCCCACATGGGATTGACCCTTTAACCCATTACACATGTCCCTGTCATTAGGTCACGTGGCTCCCACATGGGACTGACCCTTTAACCCATTACACATGTCCCTGTCATTAGGTCACGTGGCTCCCACATGGGATTGACCCTTTAACCCATTACACATGTCCTTGTCATTAGGTCACGTGGCTCCCACATGGGACTGACCCTTTAACCCATTACACATGTCCCTGTCATTAGGTCACGTGGCTCCCACATGGGACTGACCCTTTAACCCATTACACATGTCCCTGTCATTCGGTCACGTGGCTCACACATGGGACTGACCCTTTAACCCATTACACATGTCCCTGTCATTAGGTCACGTGGCTCCCACATGGGATTGACCCTTTAACCCATTACACATGTCCCTGTCATTAGGTCACGTGGCTCCTATATGTTATTGACCCTTTAACCCATTACACATGTCCCTGTCATTAGGTCACGTGGCTCCCACATGGGATTGACCCTTTAACCCATTACACATGTCCCTGTCATTAAGTCACGTGGCTCCCACATGGGATTGACCCTTTAACCCATTACACATGTCCCTGTCATTAGGTCACGTGGCTCCCACATGGCACTGACCCTTTTACCCATTACACATGTCCCTGTCATTAGGTCACGTGGCTCCTACATGGGATTGACCCTTTAACCCATTACACATGTCCCTGTCATTAGGTCACGTGGCTCCTACATGGGATTGACCCTTTAACCCATTACACATGTCCCTGTCATTAGGTCACTTGGCTCCCACATGGGACTGACCCTTTAACCCATTACACATGTCCCTGTCATTAGGTCACGTGGCTCCTACATGGGATTGACCATTTAACACATTACACATGTCCGTGTCATTAGGTCACCTGGCTCACACATGGCACTGACCCTTTAACCCATTACACATGTCCCTGTCATTAGGTCACGTGGCTCCTACATGGGATTGACCCTTTAACCCATTACACATGTCCCTGTCATTAGGTCACTTGGCTTCTACATGGGATTGACCCTTTAACCCATTACACATGTCCCTGTCATTAGGTCACTTGGCTCCCACATGGGACTGACCCTTTAACCCATTACACATGTCCCTGTCATTAGGTCACGTGGCTCCTACATGCGATTGACCCTTTAACCCATTACACATGTCCCTGTCATTAGGTCACGTGGCTCCCACATGGCACTGACCCTTTTACCCATTACACATGTCCCTGTCATTAGGTCACGTGGCTCCTACATGGGATTGACCCTTTAACCCATTACACATGTCCCTGTCATTAGGTCACGTGGCTCCCACATGGGATTGACCCTTTAACCCATTACACATGTCCCTGTCATTAGGTCACGTGGCTCACACATGGGACTGACCCTTTAACCCATTACACATGTCCCTGTCATTAGGTCACGTGGCTCCCACATGGGATTGACCCTTTAACCAATTACACATGTCCCTGTCATTCGGTCACGTGGCTCACACATGGGATTGACCCTTTAACCAATTACACATGTCCCTGTCATTCCGTCACGTGGCTCACACATGGGACTGACCCTTTAACCCATTACACATGTCCCTGTCATTAGGTCACGTGGCTCCCACATGGGATTGACCCTTTAACCCATTACACATGTCCCTGTCATTAGGTCACGTGGCTCCTACATGGGATTTACCCTTTAACCCATTACACATGTCCCTGTCATTAGGTCACGTGGCTCCCACATGGGATTGACCCTTTAACCCATTACACATGTCCCTGTCATTCGGTCACGTGGCTTACACATGGGACTGACCCTTTAACCCATTACACATGTCCCTGTCATTAGGTCACGTGGCTCCCACATGGGATTGACCCTTTAACCCATTACACATGTCCCTGTCATTCGGTCACGTGGCTCACACATGGGACTGACCCTTTAACCAATTACACATGTCCCTGTCATTAGGTCACGTGGCTCCCACATGGGATTGACCCTTTAACCAATTACACATGTCCCTGTCATTAGGTCACGTGGCTCCCACATGGGATTGACCCTTTAACCAATTACACATGTCCCTGTCATTAGGTCACGTGGCTCCCACATGGGATTGACCCTTTAACCCATTACACATGTCCCTGTCATTCGGTCACGTGGCTCACACATGGGACTGACCCTTTAACCCATTACACATGTCCCTGTCATTAGGTCACGTGGCTCCCACATGGGATTGACCCTTTAACCAATTACACATGTCCCTGTCATTCGGTCACGTGGCTCACACATGGGATTGACCCTTTAACCAATTACACATGTCCCTGTCATTCCGTCACGTGGCTCACACATGGGACTGACCCTTTAACCCATTACACATGTCCCTGTCATTAGGTCACGTGGCTCCCACATGGGATTGACCCTTTAACCCATTACACATGTCCCTGTCATTAGGTCACGTGGCTCCTACATGGGATTGACCCTTTAACCCATTACACATGTCCCTGTCATTAGGTCACGTGGCTCACACATGGGACTGACCCTTTAACCCATTACACATGTCCCTGTCATTAGGTCACGTGGCTCCCACATGGGATTGACCCTTTAACCCATTACACATGTCCCTGTCATTAGGTCACGTGGCTCCTACATGTTATTGACCCTTTAACCCATTACACATGTCCCTGTCATTAGGTCACTTGGCTCCCACATGGGATTGACCCTTTAACCCATTACACATGTCCCTGTCATTAGGTCACGTGGCTCCCACATGGGATTGACCCTTTAACCCATTACACATGTCCCTGTCATTAGGTCACGTGGCTCCCACATGGGATTGACCCTTTAACCCATTACACATGTCCCTGTCATTAGGTCACGTGGCTCCCACATGGGACTGACCCTTTAACCCATTACACATGTCCCTGTCATTAGGTCACGTGGCTCACACATGGGACTGACCCTTTAACCCATTACACATGTCACTGTCATTAGGTCACGTGGCTCCCACATGGGATTGACCCTTTAACCCATTACACATGTCCCTGTCATTAGGTCACGTGGCTCCCACATGGGATTGACCCTTTAACCCATTACACATGTCCCTGTCATTAGGTCACGTGGCTCACACATGGGACTGACCCTTTAACCCGTTACACATGTCCCTGTCATTAGGTCACTTGGCTCCCACATGGGATTGACCCTTTAACCCATTACACATGTCCCTGTCATTAGGTCACGTGGCTCCCACATGGGACTGACCCTTTAACCCATTACACATGTCCCTGTCATTAGGTCACGTGGCTCCCACATGGGATTGACCCTTTAACCCATTACACATGTCCTTGTCATTAGGTCACGTGGCTCCCACATGGGACTGACCCTTTAACCCGTTACACATGTCCCTGTCATTAGGTCACGTGGCTCCCACATGGGACTGACCCTTTAACCCATTACACATGTCCCTGTCATTCGGTCACGTGGCTCACACATGGGACTGACCCTTTAACCCATTACACATGTCCCTGTCATTAGGTCACGTGGCTCCCACATGGGATTGACCCTTTAACCCATTACACATGTCCCTGTCATTAGGTCACGTGGCTCCTACATGGGATTTACCCTTTAACCCATTACACATGTCCCTGTCATTAGGTCACGTGGCTCCCACATGGGATTGACCCTTTAACCCATTACACATGTCCCTGTCATTAGGTCACGTGGCTCCTACATGGGACTGACCCTTTAACCCATTACACATGTCCCTGTCATTAGGTCACATGGCTCCCACATGGCACTGACCCTTTTACCCATTACACATGTCCCTGTCATTAGGTCACGTGGCTCCTACATGTTATTGACCCTTTAACCCATTACACATGTCCCTGTCATTAGGTCACGTGGCTCCCACATGGGATTGACCATTTAACCCATTACACATGTCCCTGTCATTAGGTCACGTGGCTCCCACATGGGATTGACCCTTTAACCCATTACACATGTCCCTGTCATTAGGTTACGTGGCTCCTACATGGGACTGACCCTTTAACCCATTACACATGTCCCTGTCATTAGGTCACGTGGCTCCCACATGGGATTGACCCTTTAACCATTACACATGTCCCTGTCATTAGGTCACGTGGCTCCTACATGGGACTGACCCTTTAACCCATTACACATGTCCCTGTCATTCGGTCACGTGGCTCACACATGGGACTGACCCTTTAACCCATTACACATGTCACTGTCATTAGGTCACGTGGCTCCCACATGGGATTGACCCTTTAACCCATTACACATGTCCCTGTCATTAGGTCACGTGGCTCCTACATGGGATTGACCCTTTAACCCATTACACATGTCCCTGTCATTAGGTCACGTGGCTCACACATGGGACTGACCCTTTAACCCGTTACACATGTCCCTGTCATTAGGTCACATGGCTCCCACATGGGATTGACCCTTTAACCCATTACACATGTCCCTGTCATTAGGTCACGTGGCTCCCACATGGGACTGACCCTTTAACCCATTACACATGTCCCTGTCATTAGGTCACGTGGCTCCCACATGGGATTGACCCTTTAACCCATTACACATGTCCCTGTCATTAGGTCACGTGGCTCCCACATGGGACTGACCCTTTAACCCATTACACATGTCCCTGTCATTAGGTCACGTGGCTCCCACATGGGACTGACCCTTTAACCCATTACACATGTCCCTGTCATTCGGTCACGTGGCTCACACATGGGACTGACCCTTTAACCCATTACACATGTCCCTGTCATTAGGTCACGTGGCTCCCACATGGGATTGACCCTTTAACCCATTACACATGTCCCTGTCATTAGGTCACGTGGCTCCTATATGTTATTGACCCTTTAACCCATTACACATGTCCCTGTCATTAGGTCACGTGGCTCCCACATGGGATTGACCCTTTAACCCATTACACATGTCCCTGTCATTAAGTCACGTGGCTCCTACATGGGACTGACCCCTTAACCCATTACACATGTCCCTGTCATTAGGTCACGTGGCTTCCACATGGCACTGACCCTTTTACCCATTACACATGTCCCTGTCATTAGGTCACGTGGCTCCTACATGGGATTGACCCTTTAACCCATTACACATGTCCCTGTCATTAGGTCACGTGGCTCCTACATGGGATTGACCCTTTAACCCATTACACATGTCCCTGTCATTAGGTCACTTGGCTCCCACATGGGACTGACCCTTTAACCCATTACACATGTCCCTGTCATTAGGTCACGTGGCTCCTACATGGGATTGACCATTTAACACATTACACATGTCCGTGTCATTAGGTCACCTGGCTCACACATGGCACTGACCCTTTAACCCATTACACATGTCCCTGTCATTAGGTCACGTGGCTCCTACATGGGATTGACCCTTTAACCCATTACACATGTCCCTGTCATTAGGTCACTTGGCTTCTACATGGGATTGACCCTTTAACCCATTACACATGTCCCTGTCATTAGGTCACTTGGCTCCCACATGGGACTGACCCTTTAACCCATTACACATGTCCCTGTCATTAGGTCACGTGGCTCCTACATGCGATTGACCCTTTAACCCATTACACATGTCCCTGTCATTAGGTCACGTGGCTCCCACATGGCACTGACCCTTTTACCCATTACACATGTCCCTGTCATTAGGTCACGTGGCTCCTACATGGGATTGACCCTTTAACCCATTACACATGTCCCTGTCATTAGGTCACGTGGCTCCCACATGGGATTGACCCTTTAACCCATTACACATGTCCCTGTCATTAGGTCACGTGGCTCACACATGGGACTGACCCTTTAACCCATTACACATGTCCCTGTCATTAGGTCACGTGGCTCCCACATGGGATTGACCCTTTAACCAATTACACATGTCCCTGTCATTCGGTCACGTGGCTCACACATGGGATTGACCCTTTAACCAATTACACATGTCCCTGTCATTCCGTCACGTGGCTCACACATGGGACTGACCCTTTAACCCATTACACATGTCCCTGTCATTAGGTCACGTGGCTCCCACATGGGATTGACCCTTTAACCCATTACACATGTCCCCGTCATTAGGTCACGTGGCTCCTACATGGGATTGACCCTTTAACCCATTACACATGTCCCTGTCATTAGGTCACGTGGCTCACACATGGGACTGACCCTTTAACCCATTACACATGTCCCTGTCATTAGGTCACGTGGCTCCCACATGGGATTGACCCTTTAACCCATTACACATGTCCCTGTCATTAGGTCACGTGGCTCCTACATGTTATTGACCCTTTAACCCATTACACATGTCCCTGTCATTAGGTCACTTGGCTCCCACATGGGATTGACCCTTTAACCCATTACACATGTCCCTGTCATTAGGTCACGTGGCTCCCACATGGGATTGACCATTTAACCCATTACACATGTCCCTGTCATTAGGTCACGTGGCTCCCACATGGGATTGACCCTTTAACCCATTACACATGTCCCTGTCATTAGGTCACGTGGCTCCTACATGGGACTGACCCTTTAACCCATTACACATGTCCCTGTCATTAGGTCACGTGGCTCCCACCTGGGATTGACCCTTTAACCATTACACATGTCCCTGTCATTAGGTCACGTGGCTCCTACATGAGATTGACCCTTTAACCAATTACACATGTCCCTGTCATTCGGTCACGTGGCTCACACATGGGACTGACCCTTTAACCCATTACACATGTCCCTGTCATTAGGTCACGTGGCTCCCACATGGGATTGACCCTTTAACCCATTACACATGTCCCTGTCATTAGGTCACGTGGCTCCTACATGGGATTGACCCTTTAACCCATTAAACATGTCCCTGTCATTAGGTCACGTGGCTCACACATGGGACTGACCCTTTAACCCGTTACACATTTCCCTGTCATTAGGTCACGTGGCTCCCACATGGGATTGACCCTTTAACCCATTACACATGTCCCTGTCATTAGGTCACGTGGCTCCCACATGGGACTGACCCTTTAACCCATTACACATGTCCCTGTCATTAGGTCACGTGGCTCCCACATGGGATTGACCCTTTAACCCATTACACATGTCCTTGTCATTAGGTCACGTGGCTCCCACATGGGACTGACCCTTTAACCCATTACACAAGTCCCTGTCATTAGGTCACGTGGCTCCCACATGGGACTGACCCTTTAACCCATTACACATGTCCCTGTCATTCGGTCACGTGGCTCACACATGGGACTGACCCTTTAACCCATTACACATGTCCCTGTCATTAGGTCACGTGGCTCCTACATGGGATTGACCCTTTAACCCATTACACATGTCCCTGTCATTAGGTCACGTGGCTCCCACATGGGATTGACCCTTTAACCCATTACACATGTCCCTGTCATTAGGTCACGTGGCTCCTACATGGGACTGACCCTTTAACCCATTACACATGTCCCTGTCATTAGGTCACGTGGCTCCCACATGGCACTGACCCTTTTACCCATTACACATGTCCCTGTCATTAGGTCACATGGCTCCTATATGGGATTGACCCTTTAACCCATTACACATGTCCCTGTCATTAGGTCACGTGGCTCCCACATGGGATTGACCCTTCAACCCATTACACATGTCCCTGTCATTAGGTCACGTGGCTCCTACATGTTATTGACCCTTTAACCCATTACACATGTCCCTGTCATTAGGTCACTTGGCTCCCACATGGGATTGACCCTTTAACCCATTACACATGTCCCTGTCATTAGGTCACGTGGCTCCCACATGGGATTGACCATTTAACCCATTACACATGTCCCTGTCATTAGGTCACGTGGCTCCCACATGGGATTGACCCTTTAACCCATTACACATGTCCCTGTCATTAGGTCACGTGGCTCCTACATGGGACTGACCCTTTAACCCATTACACATGTCCCTGTCATTAGGTCACGTGGCTCCCACCTGGAATTGACCCTTTAACCATTACACATGTCCCTGTCATTAGGTCACGTGGCTCCTACATGAGATTGACCCTTTAACCAATTACACATGTCCCTGTCATTAGGTCACGTGGCTCACACATGGGACTGACCCTTTAACCCATTACACATGTCCCTGTCATTAGGTCACGTGGCTCCCACATGGGATTGACCCTTTAACCCATTACACATGTCCCTGTCATTAGGTCACGTGGCTCCTACATGGGATTGACCCTTTAACCCATTACACATGTCCCTGTCATTAGGTCACGTGGCTCACACATGGGACTGACCCTTTAACCCGTTACACATGTCCCTGTCATTAGGTCACGTGGCTCCCACATGGGATTGACCCTTTAACCCATTACACATGTCCCTGTCATTAGGTCACGTGGCTCCCACATGGGACTGACCCTTTAACCCATTACACATGTCCCTGTCATTAGGTCACGTGGCTCCCACATGGGATTGACCCTTTAACCCATTACACATGTCCCTGTCATTAGGTCACGTGGCTCCCACATGGGACTGACCCTTTAACCCATTACACAAGTCCCTGTCATTAGGTCACGTGGCTCCCACATGGGACTGACCCTTTAACCCATTACACATGTCCCTGTCATTCGGTCACGTGGCTCACACATGGGACTGACCCTTTAACCCATTACACATGTCCCTGTCATTAGGTCACGTGGCTCCTACATGGGATTGACCCTTTAACCCATTACACATGTCCCTGTCATTAGGTCACGTGGCTCCCACATGGGATTGACCCTTTAACCCATTACACATCTCCCTGTCATTAGGTCACGTGGCTCCTACATGGGACTGACCCTTTAACCCATTACACATGTCCCTGTCATTAGGTCACGTGGCTCCCACATGGCACTGACCCTTTTACCCATTACACATGTCCCTGTCATTAGGTCACATGGCTCCTACATGGGATTGACCCTTTAACCCATTACACATGTCCCTGTCATTAGGTCACTTGGCTCCTACATGGGATTGACCCTGTAACCCATTACACATGTCCCTGTCATTAGGTCACTTGGCTCCCACATGGGACTGACCCTTTAACCCATTACACATGTCCCTGTCATTAGGTCACGTGGCTCCCACATGGGATTGACCCTTTAACCCATTACACATGTCCCTGTCATTAGGTCACGTGGCTCCTACATGGGACTGACCCTTTAACCCATTACACATGTCCCTGTCATTAGGTCACGTGGCTCCCACCTGGGATTGACCCTTTAACCATTACACATGTCCCTGTCATTAGGTCACGTGGCTCCTACATGAGATTGACCCTTTAACCAATTACACATGTCCCTGTCATTCGGTCACGTGGCTCACACATGGGACTGACCCTTTAACCCATTACACATGTCCCTGTCATTAGGTCACGTGGCTCCCACATGGGATTGACCCTTTAACCCATTACACATGTCCCTGTCATTAGGTCACGTGGCTCCCACATGGGATTGACCCTTTAACCCATTACACATGTCCCTGTCATTAGGTCACGTGGCTCACACATGGGACTGACCCTTTAACCCGTTACACATGTCCCTGTCATTAGGTCACGTGGCTCCCACATGGGATTGACCCTTTAACCCATTACACATGTCCCTGTCATTAGGTCACGTGGCTCCCACATGGGACTGACCCTTTAACCCATTACACATGTCCCTGTCATTAGGTCACGTGGCTCCCACATGGGATTGACCCTTTAACCCATTACACATGTCCTTCTCATTAGGTCACGTGGCTCCCACATGGGACTGACCCTTTAACCCATTACACATGTCCCTGTCATTAGGTCACATGGCTCCCACATGGGACTGACCCTTTAACCCATTACACATGTCCCTGTCATTAGGTCACGTGGCTCCTACATGGGATTGACCCTTTAACCCATTACACATGTCCCTGTCATTAGGTCACGTGGCTCCCACATGGGATTGACCTTTTAACCCATTACACATGTCCCTGTCATTAGGTCACGTGGCTCCTACATTGGACTGACCCTTTAACCCATTACACATGTCCCTGTCATTAGGTCACGTGGCTCCTACATGGCACTGACCCTTTTACCCATTACACATGTCCCTGTCATTAGGTCACGTGGCTCCTACATGGGATTGACCCTTTAACCCATTACACATGTCCCTGTCATTAGGTCACTTGGCTCCTACATGGGATTGACCCTTTAACCCATTACACATGTCCCTGTCATTAGGTCACTTGGCTCCCACATGGGACTGACCCTTTAACCCATTACACATGTCCCTGTCATTAGGTCACGTGGCTCCTACATGGGATTGACCATTTAACCCATTACACATGTCCCTGTCATTAGGTCACCTGGCTCCCACATGGCACTGACCCTTTAACCCATTACACATGTCCCTGTCATTAGGTCACGTGGCTCCTACATAGGATTGACCCTTTAACCCATTACACATGTCCCTGTCATTAGGTCACTTGGCTCCTACATGTGATTGACCCTTTAACCCATTACACATGTCCCTGTCATTAGGTCACTTGGCTCCCACATGGGACTGACCCTTTAACCCATTACACATGTCCCTGTCATAAGGTCACGTGGCTCCTACATGCGATTGACCCTTTAACCCATTACACATGTCCCTGTCATTAGGTCACGTGGCTCCCACATGGCACTGACCCTTTTACCTATTACACATGTCCCTGTCATTAGGTCACGTGGCTCCTACATGGGATTGACCCTTTAACCCATTACACATGTCCCTGTCATTAGGTCACTTGGCTCCTACATGGGATTGACCCTTTAACCCATTACACATGTCCCTGTCATTAGGTCACTTGGCTCCCACATGGGACTGACCCTTTAACCCATTACACATGTCCCTGTCATTAGGTCACGTGGCTCCTACATGGGATTGACCCTTTAACCCATTACACATGTCCCTGTCATTAGGTCACGTGGCTCCCACATGGCACTGACCCTTTAACCCATTACACATGTCCCTGTCATTAGGTCACTTGGCTCCCACATGGGATTGACCCTTTAACCCATTACACATGTCCCTGTCATTAGGTCACTTGGCTCCTACATGGGATTGACCCTTTAACCCATTACACATGTCCCTGTCATTAGGTCACTTGGCTCCTACATGGGATTGACCCTTTAACCCATTACACATGTCCCTGTCATTAGGTCACTTGGCTCCCACATGGGACTGACCCTTTAACCCATTACACATGTCCCTGTCATTAGGTCACGTGGCTCCTACATGGGATTGACCCTTTAACCCATTACACATGTCCCTGTCATTAGGTCACGTGGCTCCCACATGGCACTGACCCTTTTACCCATTACACATGTCCCTGTCATTAGGTCACGTGGCTCCTACATGGGATTGACCCTTTAACCCATTACACATGTCCCTGTCATTAGGTCACTTGGCTCCAACATGGGATTGACCCTTTAACCCATTACACATGTCCCTGTCATTAGGTCACTTGGCTCCCACATGGGACTGACCCTTTAACCCATTACATATGTCCCTGTCATTAGGTCACGTGGCTCCTACATGGGATTGACCCTTTAACCCATTACACATGTCCTTGTCATTAGGTCACGTGGCTCCCACATGGGACTGACCCTTTAACCCATTACACAAGTCCCTGTCATTAGGTCACGTGGCTCCCACATGGGACTGACCCTCTAACCCATTACACATGTCCCTGTCATTCGGTCACGTGGCTCACACATGGGACTGACCCTTTAACCCATTACACATGTCCCTGTCATTAGGTCACGTGGCTCCTACATGGGATTGACCCTTTAACCCATTACACATGTCCCTGTCATTAGGTCACGTGGCTCCCACATGGGATTGACCCTTTAACCCATTACACATGTCCCTGTCATTAGGTCATGTGGCTCCTACATGGGACTGACCCTTTAACCCATTACACATGTCCCTGTCATTAGGTCACGTGGCTCCCACATGGCACTGACCCTTTTACCCATTACACATGTCCCTGTCATTAGGTCACATGGCTCCTATATGGGATTGACCCTTTAACCCATTACACATGTCCCTGTCATTAGGTCACGTGGCTCCCACATGGGATTGACCCTTTAACCCATTACACATGTCCCTGTCATTAGGTCACGTGGCTCCTACATGTTATTGACCCTTTAACCCATTACACATGTCCCTGTCATTAGGTCACTTGGCTCCCACATGGGATTGACCCTTTAACCCATTACACATGTCCCTGTCATTAGGTCACGTGGCTCCCACATGGGATTGACCATTTAACCCATTACACATGTCCCTGTCATTAGGTCACGTGGCTCCCACATGGGATTGACCCTTTAACCCATTACACATGTCCCTGTCATTAGGTCACGTGGCTCCTACATGGGACTGACCCTTTAACCCATTACACATGTCCCTGTCATTAGGTCACGTGGCTCCCACCTGGAATTGACCCTTTAACCATTACACATGTCCCTGTCATTAGGTCACGTGGCTCCTACATGAGATTGACCCTTTAACCAATTACACATGTCCCTCTCATTCGGTCACGTGGCTCACACATGGGACTGACCCTTTAACCCATTACACATGTCCCTGTCATTAGGTCACGTGGCTCCCACATGGGATTGACCCTTTAACCCATTACACATGTCCCTGTCATTAGGTCACGTGGCTCCTACATGGGATTGACCCTTTAACCCATTACACATGTCCCTGTCATTAGGTCACGTGGCTCACACATGGGACTGACCCTTTAACCCATTACACATGTCCCTGTCATTAGGTCACGTGGCTCCCACATGGGATTGACCCTTTAACCCATTACACATGTCCCTGTCATTAGGTCACGTGGCTCCCACATGGGACTGACCCTTTAACCCATTACACATGTCCCTGTCATTAGGTCACGTGGCTCCCACATGGGATTGACCCTTTAACCCATTACACATGTCCCTGTCATTAGGTCACGTGGCTCCCACATGGGACTGACCCTTTAACCCATTACACAAGTCCCTGTCATTAGGTCACGTGGCTCCCACATGGGACTGACCCTTTAACCCATTACACATGTCCCTGTCATTCGGTCACGTGGCTCACACATGGGACTGACCCTTTAACCCATTACACATGTCCCTGTCATTAGGTCACGTGGCTCCTACATGGGATTGACCCTTTAACCCATTACACATGTCCCTGTCATTAGGTCACGTGGCTCCCACATGGGATTGACCCTTTAACCCATTACACATCTCCCTGTCATTAGGTCACGTGGCTCCTACATGGGACTGACCCTTTAACCCATTACACATGTCCCTGTCATTAGGTCACGTGGCTCCCACATGGCACTGACCCTTTTACCCATTACACATGTCCCTGTCATTAGGTCACATGGCTCCTACATGGGATTGACCCTTTAACCCATTACACATGTCCCTGTCATTAGGTCACTTGGCTCCTACATGGGATTGACCCTGTAACCCATTACACATGTCCCTGTCATTAGGTCACTTGGCTCCCACATGGGACTGACCCTTTAACCCATTACACATGTCCCTGTCATTAGGTCACGTGGCTCCCACATGGGATTGACCCTTTAACCCATTACACATGTCCCTGTCATTAGGTCACGTGGCTCCTACATGGGACTGACCCTTTAACCCATTACACATGTCCCTGTCATTAGGTCACGTGGCTCCCACCTGGGATTGACCCTTTAACCATTACACATGTCCCTGTCATTAGGTCACGTGGCTCCTACATGAGATTGACCCTTTAACCAATTACACATGTCCCTGTCATTCGGTCACGTGGCTCACACATGGGACTGACCCTTTAACCCATTACACATGTCCCTGTCATTAGGTCACGTGGCTCCCACATGGGATTGACCCTTTAACCCATTACACATGTCCCTGTCATTAGGTCACGTGGCTCCTACATGGGATTGACCCTTTAACCCATTACACATGTCCCTGTCATTAGGTCACGTGGCTCACACATGGGACTGACCCTTTAACCCGTTACACATGTCCCTGTCATTAGGTCACGTGGCTCCCACATGGGATTGACCCTTTAACCCATTACACATGTCCCTGTCATTAGGTCACGTGGCTCCCACATGGGACTGACCCTTTAACCCATTACACATGTCCCTGTCATTAGGTCACGTGGCTCCCACATGGGATTGACCCTTTAACCCATTACACATGTCCTTGTCATTAGGTCAAGTGGCTCCCACATGGGACTGACCCTTTAACCCATTACACATGTCCCTGTCATTAGGTCACGTGGCTCCCACATGGGACTGACCCTTTAACCCATTACACATGTCCCTGTCATTAGGTCACGTGGCTCCTACATGGGATTGACCCTTTAACCCATTACACATGTCCCTGTCATTAGGTCACGTGGCTCCCACATGGGATTGACCCTTTAACCCATTACACATGTCCCTGTCATTAGGTCACGTGGCTCCTACATTGGACTGACCCTTTAACCCATTACACATGTCCCTGTCATTAGGTCACGTGGCTCCCACATGGCACTGACCCTTTTACCCATTACACATGTCCCTGTCATTAGGTCACGTGGCTCCTACATGGGATTGACCCTTTAACCCATTACACATGTCCCTGTCATTAGGTCACTTGGCTCCTTCATGGGATTGACCCTTTAACCCATTACACATGTCCCTGTCATTAGGTCACTTGGCTCCCACATGGGACTGACCCTTTAACCCATTACACATGTCCCTGTCATTAGGTCACGTGGCTCCTACATGGGATTGACCATTTAACCCATTACACATGTCCCTGTCATTAGGTCACCTGGCTCCCACATGGCACTGACCCTTTAACCCATTACACATGTCCCTGTCATTAGGTCACGTGGCTCCTACATAGGATTGACCCTTTAACCCATTACACATGTCCCTGTCATTAGGTCACTTGGCTCCTACATGTGATTGACCCTTTAACCCATTACACATGTCCCTGTCATTAGGTCACTTGGCTCCCACATGGGACTGACCCTTTAACCCATTACACATGTCCCTGTCATTAGGTCACGTGGCTCCTACATGCGATTGACCCTTTAACCCATTACACATGTCCCTGTCATTAGGTCACGTGGCTCCCACATGGCACTGACCCTTTTACCTATTACACATGTCCCTGTCATTAGGTCACGTGGCTCCTACATGGGATTGACCCTTTAACCCATTACACATGTCCCTGTCATTAGGTCACTTGGCTCCTACATGGGATTGACCCTTTAACCCATTACACATGTCCCTGTCATTAGGTCACGTGGCTCCCACATGGGACTGACCCTTTAACCCATTACACATGTCCCTGTCATTAGGTCACGTGGCTCCTACATGGGATTGACCCTTTAACCCATTACACATGTCCCTGTCATTAGGTCACGTGGCTCCCACATGGCACTGACCCTTTAACCCATTACACATGTCCCTGTCATTAGGTCACTTGGCTCCCACATGGGATTGACCCTTTAACCCATTACACATGTCCCTGTCATTAGGTCACTTGGCTCCTACATGGGATTGACCCTTTAACCCATTACACATGTCCCTGTCATTAGGTCACTTGGCTCCTACATGGGATTGACCCTTTAACCCATTACACATGTCCCTGTCATTAGGTCACTTGGCTCCCACATGGGACTGACCCTTTAACCCATTACACATGTCCCTGTCATTAGGTCACGTGGCTCCTACATGGGATTGACCCTTTAACCCATTACACATGTCCCTGTCATTAGGTCACGTGGCTCCCACATGGCACTGACCCTTTTACCCATTACACATGTCCCTGTCATTAGGTCACGTGGCTCCTACATGGGATTGACCCTTTAACCCATTACACATGTCCCTGTCATTAGGTCACTTGGCTCCTACATGGGATTGACCCTTTAACCCATTACACATGTCCCTGTCATTAGGTCACTTGGCTCCTTCATGGGATTGACCCTTTAACCCATTACACATGTCCCTGTCATTAGGTCACTTGGCTCCCACATGGGACTGACCCTTTAACCCATTACACATGTCCCTGTCATTAGGTCACGTGGCTCCTACATGGGATTGACCATTTAACCCATTACACATGTCCCTGTCATTAGGTCACCTGGCTCCCACATGGCACTGACCCTTTAACCCATTACACATGTCCCTGTCATTAGGTCACGTGGCTCCTACATAGGATTGACCCTTTAACCCATTACACATGTCCCTGTCATTAGGTCACTTGGCTCCTACATGTGATTGACCCTTTAACCCATTACACATGTCCCTGTCATTAGGTCACTTGGCTCCCACATGGGACTGACCCTTTAACCCATTACACATGTCCCTGTCATTAGGTCACGTGGCTCCTACATGCGATTGACCCTTTAACCCATTACACATGTCCCTGTCATTAGGTCACGTGGCTCCCACATGGCACTGACCCTTTTACCTATTACACATGTCCCTGTCATTAGGTCACGTGGCTCCTACATGGGATTGACCCTTTAACCCATTACACATGTCCCTGTCATTAGGTCACTTGGCTCCTACATGGGATTGACCCTTTAACCCATTACACATGTCCCTGTCATTAGGTCACTTGGCTCCCACATGGGACTGACCCTTTAACCCATTACACATGTCCCTGTCATTAGGTCACGTGGCTCCTACATGGGATTGACCCTTTAACCCATTACACATGTCCCTGTCATTAGGTCACGTGGCTCCCACATGGCACTGACCCTTTAACCCATTACACATGTCCCTGTCATTAGGTCACTTGGCTCCCACATGGGATTGACCCTTTAACCCATTACACATGTCCCTGTCATTAGGTCACTTGGCTCCTACATGGGATTGACCCTTTAACCCATTACACATGTCCCTGTCATTAGGTCACTTGGCTCCTACATGGGATTGACCCTTTAACCCATTACACATGTCCCTGTCATTAGGTCACTTGGCTCCCCCATGGGATTGACCCTTTAACCCATTACACATGTCCCTGTCATTAGGTCACGTGGCTCCTACATGGGATTGACCCTTTAACCCATTACACATGTCCCTGTCATTAGGTCACGTGGCTCCCACATGGCACTGACCCTTTTACCCATTACACATGTCCCTGTCATTAGGTCACGTGGCTCCTACATGGGATTGACCCTTTAACCCATTACACATGTCCCTGTCATTAGGTCACTTGGCTCCTACATGGGATTGACCCTTTAACCCATTACACATGTCCCTGTCATTAGGTCACTTGGCTCCCACATGGGACTGACCCTTTAACCCATTACATATGTCCCTGTCATTAGGTCACGTGGCTCCTACATGGGATTGACCCTTTAACCCATTACACATGTCCCTGTCATTAGGTCACGTGGCTCCCACATGGCCCTGACCCTTTTACCCATTACACATGTCCCTGTCATTAGGTCACTTGGCTCCTACATGGGACTGACCCTTTAACCCATTACACATGTCCCTGTCATTAGGTCACTTGGCTCTCACATGGGACTGACCCTTTAACCCATTACACATGGCCCTGTCATTAGGTCACTTGGCTCCCATATGGGACTGACCCTTTAACCCATTACACATGTCCCTGTCATTAGGTCACGTGGCTCCCACATGGGATTGACCCTTTAACCCATTACACATGTCCCTGTCATTAAGTCACTTGGCTCTCACATGGGACTGACCCTTTAACCCATTACACATGTCCCTGTCATTAGGTCACTTGGCTCCTACATGGGATTGACCCTTTAACCCATCACACATATCCCTGTCATTAGGTCACGTGGCTCCTACATGGGACTGACCCTTTAACCCATTACACATGTCCCTGTCATTAGGTCACTTGGCTCTCACATGGGACTGACCCTTTAACCCATTACACATGGCCCTGTCATTAGGTCACTTGGCTCCCATATGGGACTGACCCTTTAACCCATTACACATGTCCCTGTCATTAGGTCACGTGGCTCCTACATGGGATTGACCCTTTAACCCATTACACATGTCCCTGTCATTAGGTCACGTGGCTCCCACATGGCACTGACCCTTTTACCCATTACACATGTCCCTGTCATTAGGTCACGTGGCTCCTACATGGGATTGACCCTTTAACCCATTACACATGTCCCTGTCATTAGGTCACTTGGCTCCTACATGGGATTGACCCTTTAACCCATTACACATGTCCCTGTCATTAGGTCACTTGGCTCCCACATGGGACTGACCCTTTAACCCATTACACATGTCCCTGTCATTAGGTCACGTGGCTCCTACATGGGATTGACCCTTTAACCCATTACACATGTCCCTGTCATTAGGTCACGTGGTTTCCACATGGCCCTGACCCTTTTACCCATTACACATGTCCCTGTCATTAGGTCACTTGGCTCCTACATGGGATTGACCCTTTAACCCATTACACATGTCCCTGTCATTAGGTCACTTGGCTCCCACATGGGACTGACCCTTTAACTCATTACACATGTCCCGGTCATTAGGTCACTTGGCTCCCACATGGGACTGACCCTTTAACCCATTACACATGTCCCTGTCATTAGGTCACGTGGCTCCTACATGGGATTGACCCTTTAACCCATTACACATGTCCCTGTCATTAGGTCACGTGGCTCCTACATGGGATTGACCCTTTAACCCATTACACATGTCCCTGTCATTAGGTCACTTGGCTCTCACATGGGACTGACCCTTTAACCCATTACACATGGCCCTGTCATTAGGTCACTTGGCTCCCATATGGGACTGACCCTTTAACCCATTACACATGTCCCTGTCATTAGGTCACGTGGCTCCTACATGGGATTGACCCTTTAACCCATTACACATGTCCCTGTCATTAGGTCACGTGGCTCCCACATGGCACTGACCCTTTTACCCATTACACATGTCCCTGTCATTAGGTCACGTGGCTCCTACATGGGATTGACCCTTTAACCCATTACACATGTCCCTGTCATTAGGTCACGTGGCTCCTACATGGGACTGACCCTTTAACCCATTACACATGGCCCTGTCATTAGGTCACTTGGCTCCCATATGGGACTGACCCTTTAACCCATTACACATGTCCCTGTCATTAGGTCACGTGGCTCCTACATGGGATTGACCCTTTAACCCATTACACATGTCCCTGTCATTAGGTCACGTGGCTCCCACATGGCACTGACCCTTTTACCCATTACACATGTCCCTGTCATTAGGTCACGTGGCTCCTACATGGGATTGACCCTTTAACCCATTACACATGTCCCTGTCATTAGGTCACGTGGCTCCTACATGGGACTGACCCTTTAACCCATTACACATGTCCCTGTCATTAGGTCACGTGGCTCCTACATGGGACTGACCCTTTAACCCATTACACATGTCCCTGTCATTAGGTCACGTGGCTCCTACATGGGACTGACCCTTTAACCCATTACACATGTCCCTGTCATTAGGTCGGCTTACACTGGCCGTTACCCCATTAATAGGATCTCTAACATAAGATTCCTTTTTTTCCTAATAATGGATGTGGATAAGATCTTTATTTACTTTTATTGAAACACAGTGACATGAAATGTACGATTAGATGGAAATGTTCTGCAGCAGTGGGAGGGGTCTCCTCGCATCCACGCTAGTGGCGGCCATGTTACTCAGTATTGATCTTGCTCATCCTGCGCAGTTCTGGCGTCCCCCCCCCCCCCCCTCAGTGGCGGCCATGTTACTCTGTATTGATCTTGCTCATCCTGCGCAGTTCTGGCGTCCCCCCCCCCCCCTAAGTGGCGGCCATGTTACTCTGTATTGATCATGCTCATCCTGCGCAGTTCTGGCGTCCCCCCCCTAAGTGGCGGCCATGTTACTCTGGATTGATCTTGCTCATCCTGCGCAGTTCTGGCGTCCCCCCCCCCCCTCAGTGGCGGCCATGTTACTCTGGATTGATCTTGCTCATCCTGCGCAGTTCTGGCGCCCCCCCCCCCCCTCAGTGGCGGCCATGTTACTCTGGTTTGCTCTTGCTCATCCTGCGCAGTTCCACAATCTCCTCCCCAAGCCAGCGGTGGAGGTCTCTGAAGTCTCTCACCCACATGGCCTCCTCAGAGTCCTCGCCCTGGAGATGTGGGGCGGGGGATCTTCTGTGCCCCGTTAGCCCCAGGTACTGCCCCTGAAGCTCCAGTAGGAGGGCGTGGGTGTACCCCAGGGTGGCACTCAGCAGCGCCTTCACCCACGACTCCAGCTCCTGCTGGCACTCGGCCGCCATCTTGTACACACGAGAGACTGAGTACAAACTGAATGCAAACTCCAGGCGAGAGGGGCGCAGAGAGACAGAGCTCCCCTCCAGCAGGATGAGACAGGGCGGGTGGGGGTCCCCCTGGCGCTCCCAGTATAGAAGGACGTTCCCGCGGAGCCAAAACCAACGTTTCTGGTAGGACGGGTGACGGCTGCCCTTCTTCAGAAGATACCCCTGCTTCTCTGGGGGCGAGAGCGCCAACTGGGAGCTGACCGCCAGCTTCATGGGGGCTCTGCAAGAGAGAAAGACAATAAGAGACAGCCCAGAGTAATAATGCCATGTACTGACAGCGGCGGTCACTAAGAGAGCGCCAACTGGGAGCTCTGCAAGAGAGGAGGACAATAAGAGACAGCCCACGGTAATAATGCCATGTACTGACAGCGGCGGTCACTAAGAGAGCGCCAGCTGGGAGCTCTGCAAGAGAGGAGGACAATAAGAGACAGCCCACGGTAATAGTGCCATGTACAGACAGCGGCGGTCACTAAGAGAGCGCCAACTGGGAGCTCTGCAAGAGAGGAGGAGAATAAGAGACAGCCCACAATAATAATGATATGTACTGACAGCGGCGGTCATTAAGAGAGCGCCAGCTGGGAGCTCTGCAAGAGAGGAGGACAATAAGAGACAGCCCAGAGTAATAATGCCATGTACTGACATGCTGTCTCTCTCTCCTCCTGGCAGTCTTACTCTCACCCTCATGCTGTCTCTCTCTCTCTCTCTCCTCCTGGCAGTCTTACTCTCACCCTCATGCTGTCTCTCTCTCTCTCCCCTCCTGGCAGTCTTACTCTCACCCTCATGCTGTCTCTCTCTCTCTCTCCTCCTGGCAGTCTTACTCTCACCCTCATGCTGTCTCTCTCTCTCCCCTCCTGGCAGTCTTACTCTCACCCTCATGCTGTCTCTCTCTCTCCCCTCCTGGCAGTCTTACTCTCACCCTCATGCTGTCTCTCTCTCTCCCCTCCTGGCAGTCTTACTCTCACCCTCATGCTGTCTCTCTCTCCCCTCCTGGCAGTCTTACTCTCACCCTCATGCTGTCTCTCTCTCTCTCTCCTCCTGGCAGTCTTACTCTCACCCTCATGCTGTCTCTCTCTCTCTCTCCCCTCCTGGCAGTCTTACTCTCACCCTCATGCTGTCTCTCTGTCCCCTCCTGGCAGTCTTACTCTCACCCTCATGCTGTCTCTCTCTCTCTCTCCCCTCCTGGCAGTCTTACTCTCACCCTCATGCTGTCTCTCTCTCTCCCCTCCTGGCAGTCTTACTCTCACCCTCATGCTGTCTCTCTCTCTCTCCCCTCCTGGCAGTCTTACTCTCACCCTCATGCTGTCTCTCTCTCTCTCTCTCTCTCCCCTCCTGGCAGTCTTACTCTCACCCTCATGCTGTCTCTCTCTCTCCCCTCCTGGCAGTCTTACTCTCACCCTCATGCTGTCTCTCTCTCTCCCCTCCTGGCAGTCTTACTCTCACCCTCATGCTGTCTCTCTCTCTCTCTCCTCCTGGCAGTCTTACTCTCACCCTCATGCTGTCTCTCTCTCTCTCTCTCCTGGCAGTCTTACTCTCACCCTCATGCTGTCTCTCTCCTCCTCCTGGCAGTCTTACTCTCACCCTCATGCTGTCTCTCTCTCTCTCTCCTCCTGGCAGTCTTACTCTCACCCTCATGCTGTCTCTCTCTCTCCCTCCTGGCAGTCTTACTCTCACCCTCATGCTGTCTCTCTCTCTCCCTCCTGGCAGTCTTACTCTCACCCTCATGCTGTCTCTCTCTCTCTCACCTCCTGGCAGTCTTACTCTCACCCTCATGCTGTCTCTCTCTCTCCCTCCTGGCAGTCTTACTCTCACCCTCATGCTGTCTCTCTCTCTCTCCCTCCTGGCAGTCTTACTCTCACCCTCATGCTGTCTCTCTCTCTCTCTCTCCTCCTGGCAGTCTTACTCTCACCCTCATGCTGTCTCTCTCTCTTCCCCTCCTGGCAGTCCTTACTCTCACCCTCATGCTGTCTCTCTCTCTCTCTCCTCCTGGCAGTCTTACTCTCACCCTCATGCTGTCTCTCTCTCTCCCCTCCTGGCAGTCTTACTCTCACCCTCATGCTGTCTCCTCTCTCTCTCCTCCTGGCAGTCTTACTCTCACCTCATGCTGTCTCTCTCTCTCTCTCCCTCCTGGCAGTCTTACTCTCTACCCTCATGCTGTCTCTCTCTCTCCCTCCTGGCAGTCTTACTCTCACCCTCATGCTGTCTCTCTCTCTCTCCTCCTGGCAGTCTTACTCTCACCCTCATGCTGTCTCTCTCTCTCTCCTCCTGGCAGTCTTACTCTCACCCTCATGCTGTCTCTCTCTCTCCCTCCTGGCAGTCTTACTCTCACCCTCATGCTGTCTCTCTCTCTCTCCTCCTGGCAGTCTTACTCTCACCCTCATGCTGTCTCTCTCTCTCTCCTCCTGGCAGTCTTACTCTCACCCTCATGCTGTCTCTCTCTCTCCCTCCTGGCAGTCTTACTCTCACCCTCATGCTGTCTCTCTCTCTCTCCTCCTGGCAGTCTTACTCTCACCCTCATGCTGTCTCTCTCTCTCTCCCTCCTGGCAGTCTTACTCTCACCCTCATGCTGTCTCTCTCTCTCTCCTCCTGGCAGTCTTACTCTCACCCTCATGCTGTCTCTCTCTCTCTCCTCCTGGCAGTCTTACCTCACCCTCATGCTGTCTCTCTCTCTCTCCTGGCAGTCTTACTCTCACCCTCATGCTGTCTCTCCTCTCTCCTCCTGGCAGTCTTACTCTCACCCTCATGCTGTCTCTCTCTCTCTCCTCCTGGCAGTCTTACTCTACCCTCATGCTGTCTCTCTCTCTCTCTCCTCGCAGTCTTACTCTCACCCTCATGCTGTCTCTCTCTCTCCTCCTGGCAGTCTTACTCTCACCCTCATGCTGTCTCTCTCTGTCCCCTCCTGGCAGTCTTACTCTCACCCTCATGCTGTCTCTCTCTCTCCTCCTCCTGGCAGTCTTACTCTCACCCTCATGCTGTCTCTCTCTCTCTCCTCCTGGCAGTCTTACTCTCACCCTCATGCCTGTCTCTCTCTCTCTCCTCCTGGCCAGTCTTTACTCTCACCCTCATGCTGTCTCTCTCTCCTTCCTCCCTGGCAGTCTTACCTCATCACACTCATGCTGTCTCTCTCTCTCCTCCTGGCAGTTCTTACTCTACCCTCATGCCTGTCTCTCTCTCTCCTCTGTCAGTCTTACTCTCACCCTATTGCCTGTCTCTCTTCCTCCTGGCAGTCTTACGCTCACCCTCATGCTGTCTCTCTCTCCCCTCCTGGCAGTCTTACTCTCACCCTCATGCTGTCTCTCTCTCTCTCTCTCCTGGCAGTCTTACTCTCATCCTCATGCTGTCTCTCTCTCTCCTCCTGGCAGTCTTACTATCACCCTCATGCTGTCTCTCTCTTCCTGGCAGTCTTACTCTCACCCTCATGCTGTCTCTCTCTCTCTCCTCCTGGCAGTCTTACTCTCATCCTCATGCTGTCTCTCTCTCTCCTCCTGGCAGTCTTACTCTCACCCTCATGCTGTCTCTCTCTCTCCTCCTGGCAGTCTTACTCTCACCCTCATGCTGTCTCTCTCTCTCCTCCTGGCAGTCTTACTCTCACCCTCATGCTGTCTCTCTCTCTCTCCTCCTGGCAGTCTTACTCTCACCCTCATGCTGTCTCTCTCTCTCTCTCTCTGGCAGTCTTACTCTCACCCTCATGCTGTCTCTCTCTCCTCCTGGCAGTCTTACTCTCACCCTCATGCTGTCTCTCTCTCTCCTCTCCTGGCAGTCTTACTCTCACCCTCATGCTGTCTCTCTCTCTCTCCTCCTGGCAGTCTTACTCTCACCCTCATGCTGTCTCTCTCTCTCTCCTCCTGGCAGTCTTACTCTCACCCTCATGCTGTCTCTCTCTCTCCTTCCTGGCAGTCTTACTCTCACCCTCATGCTGTCTCTCTCTCTCCTGGCAGTCTTACGCTCACCCTCATGCTGTCTCTCTCTCCCCTCCTGGCAGTCTTACTCTCACCCTCATGCTGTCTCTCTCCTCCTGGCAGTCTTACTCTCACCCTCATGCTGTCTCTCTCTCCCTCCTGGCAGTCTTACTCTCACCCTCATGCTGTCTCTCTCTCTCCTCCTGGCAGTCTTACTCTCATCCTCATGCTGTCTCTCTCTCTCCTCCTGGCAGTCTTACTCTCACCCTCATCTGTCTCTCTCTCTCCTCCTGGCAGTCTTACTCTCACCCTCATGCTGTCTCTCTCTCTCTCCTCCTGGCAGTCTTACTCTCACCTCATGCTGTCTCTCTCTCTCTCTCCCCCCTCCTGGCAGTCTTACTCTCACCCTCATGCTGTCTCTCTCTCCCCTCCTGGCAGTCTTACTCTCACCCTCATGCTGTCTCTCTCTCTCTCTCCTGGCAGTCTTACTCTCACCCTCATGCTGTCTCTCTCTCCCCTCCTGGCAGTCTTACTCTCATCCTCATGATGTCTCTCTCTCTCCTCCTGGCAGTCTTACTCTCACCCTCATGCTGTCTCTCTCTCCCCTCCTGGCAGTCTTACTCTCACCCTCATGCTCTCTCTCTCTCTCCCCTCCTGGCAGTCTTACTCTCACCCTCATGCTGTCTCTCTCTCCCCCCTCCTGGCAGTCTTACTCTCACCCTCATGCTGTCTCTCTCTCTCACCCTCATGCTGTCTCTCTCTCTCTCCCTCCTGGCAGTCTTACTCTCACCCTCATGCTGTCTCTCTCTCTCTCCTCCTGCAGTCTTACTCTAACCCTCATGCTGTCTCTCTCTCTCTCCCTCCTCCTGGCAGTCTTACTCTCACCCTCATGCTGTCTCTCTCTCTCTCCTCCTGGCAGTCTTACTCTCACCCTCATGCTGTCTCTCTCTCTCTCCCCTCCTGGCAGTCTTACTCTCACCCTCATGCTGTCTCTCTCTCTCTCCCCTCCTGGCAGTCTTACTCTCACCCTCATGCTGTCTCTCTCTCTCTCCTCCTGGCAGTCTTACTCTCACCCTCATGCTGTCTCTCTCTCTCTCTCTCCCCTCCTGGCAGTCTTACTCTCACCCTCATGCTGTCTCTCTCTCTCTCTCCTGGCAGTCTTACTCTCACCCTCATGCTGTCTCTCTCTCTCCCCTCCTGGCAGTCTTACTCTCACCCTCATGCTGTCTCTCTCTCTCTCTCTCCTCCTGGCAGTCTTACTCTCACCCTCACTCTCCTCTCTCTCTCTCTCTCCTCCTGGCAGTCTTACTCTCACCCTCATGCTGTCTCTCTCTCTCTCCCTCCTGGCAGTCTTACTCTCACCCTCATGCTGTCTCTCTCTCTCTCCTCCTGGCAGTCTTACTCTCACCCTCATGCTGTCTCTCTCTCTCCTCCTGGCAGTCTTACTCTCACCCTCATGCTGTCTCTCTCTCTCCTCCTGGCAGTCTTACTCTCACCCTCATGCTGTCTCTCTCCTCCCCTCCTGGCAGTTACTCTCACCCTCATGCTGTCTCTCTCTCTCCTCCTGGCAGTCTTACTATCACCCTCATGCTGTCTCTCTCTCTCTCTCTCCTCCTGGCAGTCGTACTCTCACCCTCATGCTGTCTCTCTCTCTCTCTCCTCCTGGCAGTCTTACTCTCACCCTCATGCTGTCTCTCTCTCTCCCTCCTGGCAGTCTTACTCTCACCCTCATGCTGTCTCTCTCTCTCATGGCAGTCTTACTCTCACTCTCATGCTGTCTCTCTCTCTCCCCTCCTGGCAGTCTTACTCTCACCTCATGCTGTCTCTCTCTCCCCTCCTGGCAGTCTTTCTCTCACCCTCATGCTGTCTCTCTCTCTCCTCCTGGCAGTCTTACTCACCTCATGCTGTCTCTCTTCTCTCTCCCTGGCAGTCTTACTCTCACCCTCATGCTGTCTCTCTCTCTCTCCCCCTCCTGGCAGTCTTACTCTCACCCTCATGCTGTCTCTCTCTCTCTCCTCCTGGCAGTCTACTCTCACCCTCATGCTGTCTCTCTCTCTCTCTCTCCCCTCCTGGCAGTCTTACTCTCACCCTCATGCTGTCTCTCTCTCTCTCCTCCTGGCAGTCTTACTCTCACCCTCATGCTGTCTCTCTCTCTCCTCCTGGCAGTCTTACTCTCACCCTCATGCTGTCTCTCTCTCCTCCCTCCTGGCAGTCTTACTCTCACCCTCTGCTGTCTCTCTCTCTCCTCCTGGCAGTCTTACTCTCACCCTCATGCTGTCTCTCTCTCTCTCTCTCCCCTCCTGGCAGTCTTACTCTCACCCTCATGCTGTCTCTCTCTCTCTCCTCCTGGCAGTCTTACTCTCACCCTCATGCTGTCTCTCTCTCTCCCTCCTGGCAGTCTTACTCTCACCCTCATGCTGTCTCTCTCTCTCTCTCTCCTCCTGGCAGTCTTACTCTCACCCTCATGCGTCTCTCTCTCTCTCTCTCCTCCTGGCAGTCTCTCTCCCCTCATGCTGTCTCTCTCTCTCTCTCCTCCTGGCAGTCTTACTCTCACCCTCATGCTGTCTCTCTCTCTCTCCTCCTGGCAGTCTTACTCTCACCCTCATGCTGTCTCTCTCTCTCCTCCTGGCAGTCTTACTCTCACCCTCATGCTGTCTCTCTCTCTCTCCTCCTGGCAGTCTTACTCTCACCCTCATGCTGTCTCTTCTCTCCCTCCTGGCAGTCTTACTCTCACCCTATGCTGTCTCTCTCTCCCCCTCCTGGCAGTCTTACTCTCACCCTCATGCTGTCTCTCTCTCTCCTCCTGGCAGTCTTACTCTCACCCTCATGCTGTCTCTCTCTCTCTCCTCTGGCAGTCTTACTCTCACCCTCATGCTGTCTCTCTCTCTCTCTCCTCCTGGCAGTCTTACTCTCACCCTCATGCTGTCTCTCTCTCCTCCTGGCAGTCTTACTCTCACCTCATGCTGTCTCTCTCTCTCTCCCCTCCTGGCAGTCTTACTCTCACCCTCATGCTGTCTCTCTCTCCCCTCCTGGCAGTCTTACTCTCGCCCTCATGCTGTCTCTCTCTCTCCTCCTGGCAGTCTTACTCTCACCCTCATGCTGTCTCTCTCTCTCCCTCCTGGCAGTCTTACTCTCCCTCATGCTGTCTCTCTCTCTCTCTCTCCTCCTGGCAGTCTTACTCTCACCCTCATGCTGTCTCTCTCTCTCCCTCCTGGCAGTCTTACTCTCACCCTCATGCTGTCTCTCTCTCTCCCCTCCTGCAGTCTTACTCTCACCCTCATGCTGTCTCTCTCTCTCTCTCCCTGGCAGTCTTACTCTCACCCTCATGCTGTCTCTCTCTCTCTCCCCTCCTGGCAGTCTTACTCTCACCCTCATGCTCTCTCTCTCTCCTCCTGGCAGTCTTACTCTCTCTCTCTCTCTCTCTCTCTCTCTCCTCCTGGCAGTCTTACTCTCACCCTCATGCTGTCTCTCTCTCTCTCCTCCTGGCAGTCTTACTCTCACCCTCATGCTGTCTCTCTCTCTCCACTCCTGGCAGTCTTACTCTCACCCTCATGCTGTCTCTCTCTCTCTCTCCACTCCTGGCAGTCTTACTCTCACCCTCATGCTGTCTCTCTCTCTCTCCTCCTGGCAGTCTTACTCTCACCCTCATGCTGTCTCTCTCTCTCTCTCTCTCTCCTCCTGGCAGTCTTACTCTCACCCTCATGCTGTCTCTCTCTCTCTCTCTCCTGGCAGTCTTACTCTCACCCTCATGCTGTCTCTCTCTCTCCCTCTGGCAGTCTTACTCTCACCCTCATGCTGTCTCCTCTCTCTCTCTCCTCC
>JAPZIH010000726.1:357290-407337 GCA_027410445.1 Discoglossus pictus
AGCTGGGTGTGGGGGGAGCCGTATTAGAGCTAGGTGTGGGGGAGCAGTGGTATTAGAGCTAGTGGTGGGGGGGGAGCAGTGTATTAGAGCTAGTGTGGGGGGAGCAGTGTATTAGAGCTAGGTGTGGGGGGGAGCAGTGTATTAGAGCTGGGTGTGGGGGGTAGCAGTGTATTAGAGCTAGGTGTGGGGGAGCAGTGTATTAGAGCTAGGTGTGTGGGGGGAGCATTGTATTAGAGCTGGTGTGGGGGGAGCAGTGTATTAAGAGCTGGGTGTGGGGGAGCAGTGTATTAGAGCTAGGTGTGGGGGAGCAGTGTATTAGAGCTAGGTGTGGGGGGCAGTGTATTAGAGCTAGGGTGTGGAGCAGTGTATTAGAGCTGGGTGTGGGGAGCAGTGTATTAGAGCTAGGTGTGGGGGGAGCAGTGTATTAGAGCTAGGTGTGGGGGGAGCAGTGTATTAGAGCTAGGTGTGGGGGGAGCAGTGTATTAGAGCTAGGTGTGGGGGAGCAGTGTATTAGAGCTAGGTGTGGGGGGAGCAGTGTATTAGAGCTAGGTGTGGGGGGGAGCAGTGTATTAGAGCTAGGTGTGGGGGGAGCAGTGTATTAGAGCTAGGTGTGTGGGGGAGCAGTGTATTAGAGCTAGGTGTGGGGGAGCAGTGTATTAGAGCTAGGTGTGGGGGGGAGCAGTGTATTAGAGCTAGGTGTGGGGGGGAGCAGTGTATTAGAGCTAGGTGTGGGGGGGAGCAGTGTATTAGAGCTAGGTGTGGGGGGAGCAGTGTATTAGAGCTAGGTGTGGGGGGGAGCAGTGTATTAGAGCTAGGTGTGGGGGGGAGCAGTGTATTAGAGCTAGGTGTGGGGGGAGCAGTGTATTAGAGCTAGGTGTGGGGGAGCAGTGTATTAGAGCTAGGTGTGGGGGGAGCAGTGTATTAGAGCTAGGTGTGGGGGGGAGCAGTGTATTAGAGCTGGGTGTGGGGGGAGCAGTGTATTAGAGCTAGGTGTGGGGGGGAGCAGTGTATTAGTAGCTGGGTGTGTGGTGGGAGCAGTGTATTAGAGCTAGGATGTGGGGGAGCAGTGTATTAGAGCTAGGTGTGGGTGGGGGAGCAGTGTATTAGAGCTAGGTGTGGGGGGGGGAGCAGTGTATTAGAGCTAGGGGTGGGGGGGAGCAGTGTATTAGAGATAGGTGTGGGGGGGGGGGCAGACATGTAATTAGAGCTAGTGTGGGGGGGGAGCAGTGTATTAGAGCTGGTGTGGGGTGGGGGAGCAGTGTATTAGAGCTAGGTGCTGTTGGGGGAGCAGTGTATTAGAGCTAGGTGTGTGGGGGGGAGCAGTGTATTAGAGCTAGGTGGGGGGGGGGGAGCAGTGTATTAGAGCTAGGTGTGGGGGGGGGAGCAGTGTATTAGAGCTAGGTGGGGGGGGAGCAGTGTATTAGAGCTAGGTGTGGGGGGGGAGCAGTGTATTAGAGCTAGGTGTGTGGGGGAGCAGTGTATTAGAGCTAGGTGTGGGGGGAGCAGTGTATTAGAGCTAGGTGTGGGGGAGCAGTGTATTAGAGCTAGGTGTGGGGGAGCAGTGTATTAGAGCTAGGTGTGGGGGAGCAGTGTATTAGAGCTAGGTGTGGGGGGAGCAGTGTATTAGAGCTAGGTGTGGGGGGGAGCAGTGTATTAGAGCTAGGTGTGTGGGGAGCAGTGTATTAGAGCTAGGTGTGGGGGGGAGCAGTGTATTAGAGCTAGGTGTGGGGGGGAGCAGTGTATTAGAGCTAGGTGTGTGGGGGAGCAGTGTATTAGAGCTAGGTGTGGGGGGGAGCAGTGTATTAGAGCTAGGTGTGTGGGGAGCAGTGTATTAGAGCTAGGTGTGGGGGGAGCAGTGTATTAGGGCTAGGTGTGGGGGGTGCAGTGTATTAGAGCTAGGTGTGTGGGGAGCAGTGTATTAGAGCTAGGTGTGGGGGGGGAGCAGTGTATTAGAGCTAGGTGTGGGGGGAGCAGTGTATTAGAGCTAGGTGTGGGGGGAGCAGTGTATTAGAGCTAGGTGTGGGGGGGGAGCAGTGTATTAGGGCTAGGTGTGGGGGGGAGCAGTGTATTAGAGCTAGGTGTGGGGGGAGCAGTGTATTAGAGCTAGGTGTGGGGGGAGCAGTGTATTAGAGCTGGGTGTGGGGGGGAGCAGTGTATTAGAGCTAGGTGTGGGGGGAGCAGTGTATTAGAGCTAGGTGTGGGGGGAGCAGTGTATTAGAGCTAGGTGTGGGGGGGGAGCAGTGTATTAGAGCTGGGTGTGGGGGGAGCAGTGTATTAGAGCTAGGTGTGGGGGGAGCAGTGTATTAGAGCTAGGTGTGAGGGGGAGCAGTGTATTAGAGCTAGGTGTGGGGGGGAGCAGTGTATTAGAGCTAGGTGTGGGGGGGAGCAGTGTATTAGAGCTAGGTGTGGGGGGAGCAGTGTATTAGAGCTAGGTGTGGGGGGGAGCAGTGTATTAGAGCTAGGTGTGGGGGAGCAGTGTATTAGAGCTAGGTGTGTGGGGAGCAGTTTATTAGAGCTGGGTGTAGGGGGAGCAGTGTATTAGAGCTAGGTGTGGGGGGGGGAGCAGTGTATTAGAGCTAGGTGTGGGGGGAGCAGTGTATTAGAGCTAGGTGTGGGGGGAGTAGTGTATTAGAGTTAGGTGTGGGGGAGCAGTGTATTAGAGCTAGGTGTGGGGGGGAGCAGTGTATTAGAGCTGGGTGTGGGGGGGGAGCAGTGTATTAGAGCTGGGAGTGGGGGGAGCAGTGTATTAGAGCTAGGTGTGGGGGGGGAGCAGTGTATTAGAGCTAGGTGTGGGGGGAGCAGTGTATTAGAGCTAGGTGTGTGGGGAGCAGTTTATTAGAGCTGGGTGTAGGGGGAGCAGTGTATTAGAGCTAGGTGTGGGGGGGAGCAGTGTATTAGAGCTAGGTGTGGGGGGAGCAGTGTATTAGAGCTAGGTGTGGGGGGAGCAGTGTATTAGAGTTAGGTGTGGGGGAGCAGTGTATTAGAGCTAGGTGTGGGGGGGGAGCAGTGTATTAGAGCTGGGTGTGGGGGGGGGAGCAGTGTATTAGAGCTGGGAGTGGGGGGAGCAGTGTATTAGAGCTAGGTGTGGGGGGGAGCAGTGTATTAGAGCTGGGTGTGGGGGGGAGCAGTGTATTAGAGCTGGGAGTGGGGGGAGCAGTGTATTAGAGCTAGGTGTGGGGGGGAGCAGTGTATTAGAGCTAGGTGTGGGGGGAGCAGTGTATTAGAGCTAGGTGTGGGGGGAGCAGTGTATTAGAGCTAGGTGTGGGGGAGCAGTGCATTAGAGCTGGGTGTGGGGGGGAGCAGTGTATTAGAGCTGGGAGTGGGGGGAGCAGTGTATTAGAGCTGGGTGTGGGGGGGGGAGCAGTGTATTAGAGCTGGGTGTGGGGGGAGCAGTGTATTAGAGCTAGGTGTGGGGGGAGCAGTGTATTAGAGCTAGGTGTGGGGGGAGCAGTGTATTAGAGCTGGGTGTGGGGGGGAGCAGTGTATTAGAGCTAGGTGTGGGGGGGGAGCAGTGTATTAGAGCTAGGTGTGGGGGGAGCAGTGTATTAGAGCTGTGTATTTTCTCTCTTCATCTCCCTCCCCTGTATTTCTTCCCCCTCCTCTCACTCCTCTTTGTCTCTTCCACCTCCTCTCACTCCTCTTTGTCTCTTCCACCTCCTCTCACTCCTCTTTGTCTCTTCCACCTCCTGTCACTCCTCTGTTTCTTTTCCCCCTCCCCTGTGTCTCTTTCCTCTCTGTCCACCCATGTCTCTCCCCCCTCCCTTGTGTCTCTCCTCCATTTCCCTCCCCTGTGTCTTTTCCCCCTCCCTTGTAGATTTTTCCTCTTCCTCTCCCTCCCCTGTATTTCTTACCCCTCCTCTCACTCCTCTTTGTCTCTTCCCCCTCCTCTCAGTCTCTTCCCCCTCCTCTCACTCCTCTTTGTCTCTTCCACCTTCTCTCACCTCCTCTGTGTGTCTCTCTCCCTCTTTCCCTGTCTGTCTCTCCCCTCCTCCCCTGTCTGTCTCTCCCCTCCTCCCCTGTCTGTCTCTCCCCTCCTCCCCTGTCTGTCTCTCCCCTCCTCCCCTGTCTGTCTCTCCCCTCCTCCCCTGTCTGTCTCTCCCCTCCTCCCCTGTCTGTCTCTCCCCTCCTCCCCTGTCTGACTCTCCCCTCTTCCCCTGTCTGTCTCTCCCCTGTCTGTCTCTCCCCTCTTCCCCTGTCTGTCTCTCCCCTCTTCCCCTGTGTGCCTCTCACCTCCTCCTCTGTGTGCCTTTCCCCTCCTCCCCTGTCTGTCTCTCCCCTCTTCCCCTGTCTGTCTCTCCCCTCCTCCCCTGTCTGTCTCTCCCCTCCTCCCCTGTCTGTCTCTCCCCTCCTCCCCTGTCTGTCTCTCCCCTCCTCCCCTGTCTGTCTCTCCCCTCCTCCCCTGTCTGTCTCTCCCCTCTTCCCCTGTCTGTCTCTCCACTCTTACCCTGTGTGCCTCTCACCTCCTCCTCTGTGTGCCTTTCCCCTCCTCCTCTGTGTGTCTCTCACCTCCTCTGTGTGACTATGGCCCTGGGACATATTGCCCTTTGGAACCAGTGTTCGGCCATACCAGAGTGTATGTCACTCATTCTGGCCCTTTACATACAGGGGGGTCATTCTGTACTGGCCCTGTGGGAGCGGTGATACCCCAGATAACTATGCCATGGAGCCCATTCATATAATGAAAGACTATGGGAAAGACTTTAGCTACATGGCAATTGAACTGTGTGAAGAGGATCTGAGCGCTATTCGGTGGTTTTGTGCGCTCAGATCCCAGCTATCTGGGGATATGTGAAATGTGAGTAAATGTGAATTGCAGTAATGCTGATGGGTTGTCAAACTAGAGAATTGACCAACAAATACTTTTGTCCGGACATCCCCAGGCCGATCCGTTGGGATCAGACCGTGTATGCCGGCTTATGGTCACGGGGGAGGTGTGTAACGGAAACCATCACTGTTTTACCCCGTTTTATGATTATTATGGTTAAAATATGATCCTACTATTATACTGTAGGTATGTTGGTTTATGCTCTGCAGAATATTGGCCCAGACTAGTGCAGACCTTGGCATGGGAGATAATCCTGTTACAGAGACTCCGCATAAAGATAAGGAAGTCTATTGTATACAGTGTTTTCATCATCAGACATAACAAAGAAGTGTAATTGAATCAATGTCTGATTGTAGCAAAGTTACCAGGTACTCTTTATGTGTATTGTGTGGCCAAATATGGGCATGTGTATTGCCTGTGGGAAGAGATGTGTATAAATATTTCTGCACAACAAAATAAAGTCAGTTCACTACTTGACCCTCAACACAGAGCTTATGTCTCGTTCTTGGGGGGATTCATGGTATGCTATTGCAGACTGACTGCCAGGAGTGTAAGCATCTTGGGGTGCTTTTCCTGTTCAGCTGATAGCGGCTATTCGTGAGGCTCCAGTTAAACTACGTCGGTTGTGGAGTCTGTGGTAGTGTGGTGTCCGGTGCAATGCTTGTGGGCCTCGACGCAAGCTAGGAAGCGTCCATCAACGGAGGTACCCGGTCGGGGTGCTAGTAAGATCCGTTACAATTGTCATGGCTATGGACTGGAAGGAGTTGGCCCTCATGTACTATTTTATTTGGCCCCACTGGTCATCTGGTATTTCTTAATGGCCCCTACATTTATTGCTTAAGATAAACAGGAGTTTGTAACCAGAGGGGGAGGAAAAACTGTGAATATCTTGTGCTGATTTCATTTGTTTATTTTCTATTATTGTCGTTTGTGCGGTCTGTTGATATGTTTCCCTTATGTAAAACCACGTTACCCTCTGCCCCCTACAGGCCTGGGATATTGGTGACCTAAACAGATAACCTCTAGGCTCTTGTGTATTTGGCGGTGGAATGGGGGTTGTGGCTGATGACCTCCTCTAACAGAAGGGGTGTGGGTGAGATCTTCCTGGGTTATATATAACAGTGGATATAAAAAGTCTACACACCCCTGTTAAAATGTCAGGTTTCTGTGCTGTAAAAAAATTAGACAAAGATAAATCATTTCAGAACTTTTTCCACCTTTAATGTGACCTATAAACTGTACAACTCATATAAAAAAATAGAATAATATGGTTGCATAAGTCTGCACACCCTTAAACTAATACTTTGTTGAAGCACCTTGTGATCAGTCTTTTTGGGTATGAGTGACACATTGGCACATTTTGACTTGGCAAGATTTGCCCACTCTTCTTTGCTCTGTCAGATTGCGAGGGCATCTCCTGGGCACAGCCCTCTTCAGATCACAATCGGATTCAGGTCTGGGCTCTGGCTGGGCCATTCCAAAACTTTAATCTTCTTCTGGTGAAGCCATTCCTTGTTGTCATGCTGAAAGATGAAGTTCCTCTTCATGTTCAGCTTTCTAGCAGAAGCCTGAAGGTTTTGTGCCAATATTGACTGGTATTTGGAACTGTTCATTATTCCCTCTATCTTAACTAAGGCCCCAGTTCCAGCCCCAAAGCCTGATGCTGCCACCACCATGCTTCACTGTGGGTATGGTGTTCTTTTGGTGATGTGCAGTGTTGTTTTTGCACCAAACATATATTTTGGAATTATGGCCAAAAAGTTCAACCTTGGTTTCATCAGACCATAACACCTTTTCCCACATGCTTTTGGGAGACTTCAGATGTGTTTTTGCAAAATGCAGCCTGGCTTGGATGTTTTTCTACGTAAGAAAAGGCTTTCGTCTTGCCATTTTACCCCATAGCCCAGACATATGAAGAATACGGGAGATTGTTGTCACATGTACCACACAGCCAGTACTTGCCAGATATCCCTGCAGCTCCTTTAATGTTGCTGTAGGCCTCTTGGTAGCCTCCCAGACCAGTTTTCTTCTTGTCTTTTCATCAATTTTGGAGGGAGCTCCAGTTCTTGGTAATATCACTGTTGTGCCATATTTTCTCCACTTGATGATGACTGTCTTCACTGTGTTCCATGGTATATCTAATGCCTTGGAAATTCTTTTGTACCCTTCTCCTGACTGATATCTTTTAACAATGAGATCCCTTTGATGCTTTGGAAGCTCTCTGTGGACCATGGCTTTTGCCTTGGGATGCGACTAAGAAAATTTCAGGAAAGACCAACTGGAGCAGCTGAACTTTATTTGGGGTTAATCAGAGGCACTTTAAATGATGGCAGGTGTATGCTGACTCCTATTTAACACAATTTGGAATGTGATTGCTTAATTCTGATCACAGCTACATCCCCAGTTATAAGAGGGTGTGCAGACCAGTGGTGGCCTGTTCATTGGGGCGTCGGGGCAACCCCCCCCCCCAACAATTTTCAGCCCCCGCAACAATTTTCAGTCACTCTACCACTAGATTACACATTTAATTCATATGTACTCTCATACAATAAAATATTATCTGTATATCAGCATTCATGTGTTCTTCTGTATGCTGTTGTTAAAAATATTCACCTGGAAGACTGTCACTTTAAGATAACCCCTTGTATCCCTTCACTGCTATGTGCAATCTCCCAATGCTTCCCTGGACGCTGTGTGATCATATTACCAACCCTTAGACAGTGTCTGAGGGAGTCATGACCGTTAATCAATTATGCCCATCAACCAGGGAGAAGCTATGCATGGGCAGTGAGAATGTATCCATTTGAATGACTGACAGCCTTTCAGCATCAGCCAATGAATGCTGGAAGGTTGTCTAGTTGCCAGGTTACCCATATAGACCCACCCAGACCGTTAGCCAAGGGCGCCCACTAACTAATAGAGACTCGTGTTTCTGTGCGACTGACAGGTGCCCTGCTATATATACGCACCCCTGACCCCATAAACCAGCCCTCTCTGTTTCCCGCTCCTGCTGAGAAAGAACCCATCACTGAGACTAACCTACACTAGTATTGTAGCGGAACCCATCACTGTTTTACCCTGTTTTATGATTATTATGTTTAAAATATGATCCTACAATATGTATGCTGGTTTATGCTCTGCAGAATATTAGCCAGACTTTTGCAGACCTAGGCTAATAGATAATCCTATTACAGAGATTCAAGAGATAAGAAAGTTGTAAAGGATCCTTGCATTTTCCAAAGTGTTTTCATTCTCAGATAAGAACAAAGAAGTGTAATTGAATCAATGTCTGATTGTATCAAAGTTGCCAGGGAGCCCCCTATTGTTCTCTTTATGTGTATTGTGTGTAGCCAAATATGGGCATGTGTATTGCCTGTGGCCAAAGAGATGTATATATATTTCTGCAATAACAAAATAAAGTCAGTATTCATTTGACTCCCAAATTGTGCGTCGTCCAATATGGGAGGTCGGGAATGGTGAAACTGTAGTGCCTCTTGGGTATTTTATCGTATACCAGCGGAGATTTTGGACTGCGTGTTCCTGCTCCGTTACATTTGGTGGCAAGTGGCGGAATTGTTCCCACGGTCAGAAGGACAGCTACAGGAGACACCATTCCGTGGAGTACAAATTGAGGGCAACGCTAGTATCCGTACAGCGCCCCTGGCTACAGCAGGATGGAACCGGCTAGTTTTCAGACAGCGTTCCATCATGAGGAGGAGGAGGCGGCCGCGGACTACAGGGATGCAGACAGAAAGGAACTCTGGTATGATGCCCTGGAAGATGCCCAATGGCGGCGAGGTGAGAGTCTCCCCAGTGATGAGCAGCGGCTACAGAAGCGTGTGGCGATGCGGATGTATCTATTGGGAGAGCAGCCCCTGGATGAGTGGGTGACAAGACTAGAGACCCTGGTATGGCGAGAGATCTGGCTAGACAACGCATACCAGGCCCTCTGGTGGCATACCGTTCGACTTACCCCCTGGACGTCTGAACACGACTTACCGGAGGGGGATGATTATGATGGCCCGGGTTTATTATGGGATGCCTTGGAGGACGATATTGATCTTGGCAGCACGGAGGGGTCTAGGTTTTGGGACATCTACGACTACCGGATGGGCATGTATGTCTGGGATGACGAAGGCGAGGTGAGCAAAGACATGACCCACCTGGTAACGAGAGAGTGGGAGCTGGAGCAGGACTACCAACACCTGCTCAGCCTTGTGCAGCCCCAACCTACTCGACAAGCAGAACCAGACTTCATTGACTGGTCCTGGGATGACCTCCAGATGGCAGGTAGAGATGGGACCGAGGTCTCTCTACCGGCCCTACAGAGGGCAGAAGGTGTCGTCCTTCCCCTCCAGCGGCAGTGTGAACCCCAGGGGGCAGAAGGTGTCGTCCTTCCCCCCCCCAGCAGCAGTGTGAACCCCAGGGGGCAGAAGGTGTCGTCCTTCCCTCCCAGCGGCAGTGTGAACCCCAGGGGGCAGAAGGTGTCGTCCTTTCCCCCCAGCGGCAGTGTGTACCCCAGGGAGCTGAAGGTGTAGTCCTTCCTCCCCAGCGGCAGTGTGTACCCCAGGGAGCTGAAGGTGTCGGCCTTCCCCCCCAGCGGCAGTGTGTACCCCAGGGAGCTGAAGGTGTCGTCCTTCCTCCCCAGCAGCAGTGTGTACCCCAGGGTGCCGAAGGTGTCGTCCTTCCCCCCCAGCGGCAGTGTGTACCCCAGGGGGCCGAAGGTGTCATCCTTCCCCCCCAGCAGCAGTGTGTACCCCAGGGAGCTGAAGGTGTCGGCCTTCCCCCCCAGCGGCAGTGTGTACCCCAGGGAGCAGAAGGGGCCGTCCTTCTTCCCCAGCGGCAGTGTGAACCCCAGGGGGCAGAAGGTGTCGTCCTTTCCCCCCAGCTGCAATGTGTACCCCAGGGAGCTGAAGGTGTCGTCCTTCCTCCCCAGCGGCAGTGTGTACCCCAGGGAGCTAAAGGTGTCGGCCTTCCCCCCCAGCGGCAGTGTGTACCCCAGGGAGCTGAAGGTGTCGTCCTTCCTCCCCAGCGGCAGTGTGTACCCCAGGGAGCTGAAGGTGTCGGCCTTCTCCCACAGCGGCAGTGTGAAACACAGGGGGCAGAAGGTGTCGTCCTTCCCCCCCAGCGACAGTTTACCCTAACCAGGGGAGACACCAATCTCCCAGACGGCGCAGATGGGACCGTGGTCTCTGCGCCCACAGCTTGTCCAGATCCCCAACTACCGTCACTAGGACAACCGGAGGAGGGGGTAAGTACAAATTCCCCTCCCCAGCTAACTTCTAATGTGGCCCCAGGGTTAACAGAGGAAATGTTAACCCCCACGTTTCCCTGGCTACTGAGCCGGAATATGTCCCTAGTACCCCAGCAGAAGAGCTGACAGCGGGGCAGAGTGCAGTCGGCCTCTGCCCTCCCTTTGTCCCTTGTACAGAGCAGGATGTCCTGCAGGTTATACCAGCAGAAGAGCTGGCATCAGGGCAGAGTGCCGCTGGCCTCTGCCCCTCAAGTCCCCTCAGCGTGTTGCACCATCACCCCAGCAAAATATCTAGGTGCCTGGTTAGACTTTCCCCCAAAGGGGAGATGTGTGACGAAGTGCCCTTCGCCACTTTGGCTTGGAGAGGACTGTTTGCCAGCCTCCTGCCCTGCGACTATGGCCCTGGTACATATTGCCCTTTGGAACCAGTGTTCGGCCATACCAGAGTGTAAGTCACTCATTCTGGCCCTTTACATACAGGGGGGTCATTCTGTACTTGCCCTGTGTGAACCATGATACCCCAGATAACTGTGCCATGAAGCCCATTCATATAATAAAAGACTATGGGAAAGACTTTAGCTACATGGCAATTGAACTGTGTGAAGAGGATCTGAGCGCTATTCGGTAGTTTTGTGCGCTCAGATCCCAGCTATCTGGGGATATGGGAAATGTGAGTAAATGTGAATTGCAGTAATGCTGATGGGTTGTCAAACTAGAGAATTGACCAACAAATACTTTTGTCCGGACATCCCCAGGCCGATCCGTTGGGATCAGACCGTGTATGCCGGCTTATGGTCACGGGGGAGGTGTGTAGCGGAACCCATCACTGTTTTACCCTGTTTTATGATTATTATGGTTAAAATATGATCCTACAATATGTATGCTGGTTTATGCTCTGCAGAATATTAGCCAGACTTTTGCAGACCTAGGCTAATAGATAATCCTATTACAGAGATTCAAGAGATAAGAAAGTTGTAAAGGATCCTTGCATTTTCCAAAGTGTTTTCATTCTCAGATAAGAACAAAGAAGTGTAATTGAATCAATGTCTGATTGTATCAAAGTTGCCAGGGAGCCCCCTATTGTTCTCTTTATGTGTATTGTGTGTAGCCAAATATGGGCATGTGTATTGCCTGTGGCCAAAGAGATGTATATATATTTCTGCAATAACAAAATAAAGTCAGTATTCATTTGACTCCCAAATTGTGTGTCGTCCAATATGGGAGGTCGGGAATGGTGAAACTGTAGTGCCTCTTGGGTATTTTATCGTATACCAGCGGAGATTTTGGACTGCGTGTTCCAGCTCCGTTACAAGTATGTTATAACATTGCCCTGCCCTGCCAAAGGCCCTAGTCCCCCTAATAAAACGAAGGGTCCCCCAGTTACCCCACTATGCCTGCCTGTCACCCACACACACCCACCCACCAACTTACCTACCTAGGCCCGCAATGCCTGGACAACCCCCAATCACCCCCGCAGTAGGCCCAAAAGACCTGTGCCACCCCTATCACCCCCATGGGGCCTATGCCAACCCCGCAGTAGGCCCATGGGGCCTGTGCCAACCCCCGCAGTAGGCCCATGGGGCCTGTGTCAACCCCCGTAGTAGGCCTATAAGGCCTGTGCCAACCCCGCAGTAGGCCCATAAGGCCTGTGCCAACACCTGCAGTAGGCCCATAAGGCCTGTGCCACCCCCCGATCACCCCCATGGGGCCTGTGCCACCGCCTGATTACCCCGATCACCCCCATGGGGCCTGTGCCAACCCCCGTTCACCCCCCCTGTAGGCCCATCGGGGCCTGGCCAACCCCCACCCACCTATCAACCCACCTACTTAACTACCACTACCACCCTGACCCAACTACCAACGCAGAGACCCAACCCCACCCTGACCCAACTACCAACCCACCTACCTACCCCCCTGACCCAGTGACCACACCCCACACTGACCCAACTACCAACCCACCTACCTACCACCCTGATCCAACTACCAACCCAGTGACCACACCCCACCCTGACCCAACTACCAACCCACCTACCTAACTACCACCCTGACCCAACTACCAACCCAGTGACCACAGCCCACCCTGACCCAACTACCACCCTGACCCAACTACCAACCCAGTGACCACAGCCCACCCTGACCCAACTACCAACCCACCTACCAACCCAGTGACCACAGCCCACCCTGACCCAACTACCAACCCACCTAACTACCACCCTGACCCAGTGACCCCACCCTGACCTAACTACCAACCCACCTGCCTATGCTACCAGTTAAACACACAACACCTACCCCCCCCCCCCCCCCATATTTGTATTCAATTTTTCAAAGTGACAGGCAATGGATCTTTAACATTGCAGTTAAAATAAAAAGGATACTTTGCCTGTCACTTTCAAAGATAAAATAAAAATATGGGAAGGGGAAAAAAACAATAAGTAAACATAACAGCACATACCTTCCAAATTGATCCCTCCAGCGGTGGCCTTCTGCCCTGGATAGTCGGGCATTCCAATCAATTTTGATAGAAGCCCTTGTCCTCATCTTGATTGAAGCCATTGTCCATCCATTCTGGCCCATTGCAAGAGGCCTCCACCTAAAAAACCTGACGCTCTAAAAAAAAACAAAAAAAAAACAACAACAATCTAATGGAGCTCCTCCTACAAGGAGCTCCCCCAGGAGACTAATTGATTTTTTCCCATGCTCCTCCTTTTATTCTATTTTTGAAGGACTCTGATTGGCTGAAATTTTTTGATTGACATTGATTTCAACCAATCAGAGTCTTTAAAAATTTAGCAAAGCAGTTATGGAAGCCTGTAAGGGCAAAAAAGGTTAGTGTGAACTTGTATGTATTATACATATTACAGGGCTATTTATGTGATATACATGGTACAGGATAAAATCCTGTAACATGTATAGCAAATAAATAGCACTGTAATATGTATAATAAATAATGTCTAATACAAATACATGAGCAATAATCAAATAATTAATAAAGTACATCAATTAATCAATTAATAAATATAAATTAATATAATTTTTTGTTTTATGTATATTGCTTTATGTGTGTGTGTGTATATATATATATATATATATATATATATATTGATTGATTGATTTATATATTGATTGATAGATATATTGATTGATATATATATATATATATATATATATATTGAGATATATATATATATATATATATATATATATATATATATGATTGATTTATATATTGATTGATAGCTATATTGATTGATAGATATATTGATTGATAGATATATATATATATATATATATATATATATATATATATATATATTGAGATATATATATATATATATATATATATATATATATATATATATTGATATATGTATATATATATATATATATATATATATATATATATATATATATATATATATATATATATATATATATTGACGTGAATACCCTGAGAAGAAGAGCCGACTAATGGTAAGTGTCATTGCTTTAATTTTTCTGTTAATGCATATAGGTGCAATTATGATATTGCTGTAGTCTTGTCACATGAGTTTTTTCAATCTATATTGTATACCAATGAATTTAACACATTGTTACTTTACTTCTTGACATTGCTGCATTGCTGATCATGTATTTCAATGGGCTTTACAAGTATAAGGTCATTGGGCGGGGCTTATAAAGGTCATTATGACATCAGGGGGGGGGGGGGGTTATAAAAATGGGTGTGGTTTGAAAAAGGGGAGGGGCTACGTTTCACCCTGGCTCCCCTCCAACTTGAAAGTTCACCAGCCGCCACTGGTGCAGACTTATGCAACCACATTATTTTTCTTTTTTTTCTTCCCTCCACCTAAAAGATTTCAGTTTGTTTTTCAATTGAGTTGTACAGTTTATAGGTCACATTAAAGGTGGAAAAAGTTCTGAAATGATTTTTCTTTGTCTCATTTTTTTACAGCACAGAAAACTGACATTTTAACAGGGGTGTGTAGACTTTTTATATCCATTGTATGTATATAACTGTAACAATAACTGCATACATGCTTGGTTCCAAAGTATTCTTTGTATTTTGTGTATGCCGTATCCCTGGCGTAGCCTCCCCTTCCCCCTGGCAAACCTTCTGTGTGGATAAAGGATTGGGTCATAAAGCTGAATAAGCATGACCAAATAGATAACCCACCAGGCCCAGGCCCTGATGTATCTAGAGATGGTGAGAAACCTGACCCAGCAGAGCAATACCATATAGTTAGATCAAAAAGAGCTGTTAGGATGGACCAGATGGGTGTGGCTAAAGAAAGGGGGCATAGGGGGGCACAAGCCTGTCAATCAAAATCAGGAAGGGGGCTAACGTGACTGGTTGATGTACTGGTTAAGTATGTGAAGAATAAGGATGTCTCTGTCTTTTACACATAACCAAGAGTGTGTCCATTCTTGAATGATTCTCCATCCTAAGAAATGGGGTAGAAGAAGAAGAAGAAATGGCTTTTATTATTTTTAATAAGCTAACCCTTTATATCCTGAGTCTCTGCTGGGCACTATGAAAGCCTAACCCCTCACAAGCCTGGGGTATGTTCCTGTAGCTGGTGGCAGGAGGGTTTGAGTTTAAAGTTAACCCCTCACCTCTGGGTCGTGATACCGTGTATTAGAGCTGGGTGTGGGGGGAACGAGGGTAACACCAAGTGCACTGTAATGGAGTCCTCATTGCCCCCTCTTTCTTTACAGCCCCCACCCATAATGACCTCTGATGACTTTGCTCGTCTCTTGCCCCGGCCTCGCCTGCAGCAGTTGGCTCGTGATTGGTTGGCCGAAGATGCCCCCTGGTTGGACATTGCCGGATGGGCGGCTTCCCGGGGTGTACATGGGGGACATGAAGAAGCTGTGTTACTGTGCAAGACCCCGGGGGTGCTGGCAGGGGGGCCATTCTTCCAGGCTGTGTGTGAAGAGGTTAACTGCACCGTCGAGTGGTGGTACCCTGAGGGGGCGTGGCTTGAGCCAGTTACCAGGGTAGCCACTGTGAGAGGTGACAAGGGGGGGGGCCCACTACATGGAACCCCTCCCACTCAAACTGACACTGAGATGCTCTACTACATGGTACCCCTCCCCCATATAGTGACACTGGGATTCCCCATTACAAGGGACCCCTCCCCCTCATAGTGACACTGGGATTCCCCATTACAAGGAACCCCTCCCCCTCATAGGGACACTGGGATTCTCTAATTACAAGGGACCCCTCCCACTCATAGTGACACTGGGACTTCCCACTACATGTAAGCCCTTCCCTTTATAGTGACACTGAAATACATGGTAGTGATGCTGGGGCCCTCCACTACATGGGACCCCTCCCCCATATAGAGACACTTGGACCCCTCACTACATGGAACCCTTCCCTCTCATAGTGACCCCCACTAAATGGAACTTCTCCCCCTCACAGAGACACTGGGACCTCACACTACACGGAACCCATCCCTCTTATGGGGCCCCCAACTACATGGAACCCCTCCCCATAAAGTGACCATAGGACCCACCCACTACATGGAACCCCTCCCCCATATAGTGACACTGAGCCCCTCCACTACATGGAAACCCTCCGTCATATAGAGACACTTGGTCCCCCGCTACATGGAACCCCTCCCCCTCATAGAGTGGTGACACTCGCATCTTTCCAGTCCCACTGGGACAAATGCCCGGTCCTACTGGTGGCACTCGCACCTTCCCAGTCTTTTTGGTGGCACTCACGCCTTCTCAGTCTTATTGGTGGCACTCACACCTTCCCAGTCTTATTGGTGGCACTCACACCTTCCCAGTCTTTTTGGTGGCACTCACACCTTCCCAGTCTTATTGGTGGCACTCACAAATTCCCAGTCTTATTGGTGGCACTCACACCTTCCCAGTCTTATTGGTGGCACTCACACCTTCCCAGTCTTTTTGGTGGCACTCACACCTTCCCAGTCTTATTGGTGGCACTCACGCCTTCTCAGTCTTATTGGTGGCACTCACACGTTCCAAGTCTTATTGGTGACACTCGCACCTTCCCAGTCTTATTGGTGGCACTCACACCTTCCCAGTCTTATTGGTGGCACTCACACCTTCCCAGTCTTATTGGTGGCACTCACACCTTCCCAGTCTTATTGGTGGCCCTCACGCCTTCTCAGTCTTACTGGTGACACTCATTCTTGCCTGGTCCCACTGGTGACACTCACATCTGCCCAGTCCTCCTGGTGACCCTCACATCTGCCCAGTCCTCATGGTGACCCTCACATCTGCCCAGTCCTACTGGGGACATTCACACCTTCCCAGTCCTACTGGTGACCCTCACACCTGCCCAATCCTCCTGGTGACCCTCACACCAGCCCTGTCTTATTGGTGACCCTCACACCTGCCCAATCCTCCTAGTGACCCTCACACCTGCCCTGTCTTATTGGTGACCCTCACATCTGCCCAATCCTCCTGGTGACCCTCACATCTGCCCAGTCCTACTCGTGACCCTCACACCTGCCCTGTCTTATTGGTGACCTTCACATCTGCCCAATCCTCCTGGTGACCCTCACACCTGCCCTGTCTTATTGGTGACCCTCACATCTGCCCAATCCTCCTGGTGACCCTTACATCTGCCCAGTCCTACTGGTGACACTTACATCTGCCCAGTCCTCCTGGTGACCCTCACACCTGCCCAGTCCTACTGGTGACACTCACATCTGCCCAGTCCTACTGGTGACATTCACACCTTCCCAGTCCTACTGGTGACCCTCACACCTGCGCAGGCTTGCTGGTGACCCTCACATCTGCCCAATCCTCCTGGTGACCCTCACACCTGCCCTGTCTTATTGGTGACCCTCACATCTGCCCAATCCTCCTGGTGACCCTCACATCTGCCCAATCCTCCTGGTGACCCTCACATCTGCCCAGTCCTACTGGTGACCCTCACACCTGCGCAGTCTTATTGATGACCCTCACATCTGCCCAGTCCTACTGGTGACCCTCACACCTGCCCTGTCTTATTGGTGACCTTCACATCTGCCCAGTCCTACTGGTGACATTCCCACCTTCCCAGTCCTACTGGTGACCCTCACACCTTCCCAGTCCTACTGGTGACCCTCACATCTGCCCAGTCCTACTGGTGACCCTTACATCTGCCCAGTCCTCCTGGTGACCCTCACACCTGCCCAGTCTTATTGGTGACCCTCACATCTGCCCAATCCTTTTGGTGACCCTCACATCTGCCCAGTCCTTTTGGTGACCCTCACATCTGCCCAGTCCTACTGGTGACATTCCCACCTTCCCAGTCCTCCTGGTGACCCTCACACCTGCCCAGTCCTACTGGTGACACTCACACCTTCCCAGTCCTCCTGGTGACCCTCACACCTGCCCAGTCCTACTGGTGACACTCACACCTTCCCAGTCCTACTGGTGACCCTCACACCTGCGCAGTCTTATTGGTGACCCTCACACCTGCCCAATCCTCCAGGTGACCCTCACACCTGTGCAGTCTAACTGGTACCCTCATACTTGCCAGGTCTTAATGGTGACATTTTCATTTTCCCTCCTTCCCCAGGTAAAATTAACGACCTTCTCTTAGCGGAGAGACCTGCTCTAAACGCTCTGTCTCGTATCAGTGGAGTGGCCACTTTGGGGAGGGAGGTGATGCAGAAGGCCAAAGCCACTGGCTGGACAGGTCAGGTCACAGGAACAAGGAAGACCACCCCAGGGTTCCGTCTGGCAGAGAAGTACGGACTTCTTGTGGGGGGAGCCGGGACCCACCGCTATGGAGCCAATGACCTGGTCATGCTAAAGGATAACCATGTGTGGGCCATGGGGGGCGTCCGAGAGGTGAGGGCAGAAACGGGGGCAACGGGGGGGGGGGGGGGTAGTGGAATTCAAATGATGATGGTAGAACATGGCCATGACGGTGGGGCATTGCACCCCCATTGGCCCCCCTTTATCACGCTATCTCCCACTGCTCTAACTCTCTGTCTGTCACCCCACTTTCTATCTCTCTATCTCCATCCTCTGTCTCTCTTCTCCATCTCTGTCTTCTCCACCCTCTGTCTCTCTTCCCCTTCTCTTTCTCTTCTCCGCTCTCTGCGTCTCTTCCCCTTCTCTTTCTCTTCTCCGCTCTCTATCTCTCCACTCTTTTCTCTCTCTCTCTATGTCTCTATCTCTCTCTTCCCCATCTCTCTCTCTTCTCCACTCTCCGTCTCTCTTCCCCTTCTCTTTCTCTTCTCAGCTCTCTATCTCTCTTCCTCCTCTCTCTCCTCTCCCTCCACCTATTTCTGTCTCCCCTCTATCTCTCTGTCTCTCTCCATTACTCTCTCCCCTGTATATCTCTCTTCCCCTCTCTCTCCCTATCCCACTCTTTCTCCCACTCCCCCTTTCTCTGTTTCTCTCCCCCATCCTTTTCTCTGCACCCCACCCCCCCTCTTTTCCTTGGTATAACGTTTGCATCATTGAGATGTCAGATGCAGATCTTAAGAGTTGCTTCAGTCTCTCTCTCTCTTTCTCAGGCCCTGGCAGGAGTGCGCTCTCTCGCTGGCCACACTCTGAAGGTGGAGGTAGAGTGCAGGACACTGGAGGAAGCTCTGGAGGCCGCTGAGGGCGGAGCTGATATCATCATGTTAGATAACTTACCTGCACAGGTATCTGGTGCATCCAACCTCGGGACCCCACTAGTGACACTCACCTCACTAGAACTCACTGTCACTACATCTCCCACTATCACCATCTCCCACTATCACCATCCTCCACCTATCACAATCCCCCACTATCACCATCCCCCACTATCACCAGCTCCCACTATCACCATCCCCCACTATCACCATCTCCCACTATCACCATCCCCCACTATCACCATGCCCCACTATCACCATGCCCCACTATCACCATCTCCCACTATCACCATCCCCCACTATCACCATCCCCCACTATCACCATCCCCCACTATCACCATCCCCTACTATCACCATCCCCCACTATCACCATCCCCCACTATCACCATCCCCCACTATCACCATCTCCCACTATCACCATCCCCCACTATCACCATCCCCCACTATCACCATCCCCCACTATCACCATCCCCCACTATCACCTTCCCCCACTATCACCATCTCCCACTATCACCATCCCCCACTATCACCATCCCCCACTATCACCATCTCCCACTATCACCATCCCCCACTATCACCATCTCCCACTATCACCATCCCCCACTATCACCATCTCACACTATCACCATCCCCCACTATCACCATCCCCCACTATCACCTTCCCCCACTATCACCATCTCCCACTATCACCATCCCCCACTATCACCATCCCCCACTATCACCATCCCCCACTATCACCATCCCCTACTATCACCACCCCCAACTATCACCATCCCCCACTATCACCATCCCCCACTATCACCATCTCCCACTATCACCATTCCCCACTATCACCATCCCCCACTATCACCATCCCCCACTATCACCATCTCCCACTATCACCATCCCCCACTATCACCATCCCCCACTATCACCATCCCCCACTATCACCATCTCCCACTATCACCATCCCCCACTATCACCATCCCCCACTATCACCATCCCCTACTATCACCATCCCCCACTATCACCATCCCCCACTATCACCATCTCCCACTATCACCATCCCCCACTATCACCATCTCCCACTATCACCATCCCCCACTATCACCATCTCACACTATCACCATCCCCCACTATCACCATCCCCCACTATCACCTTCCCCCACTATCACCATCTCCCACTATCACCATCCCCCACTATCACCATCCCCCACTATCACCATCCCCCACTATCACCATCTCCCACTATCACCATCCCCCACTATCACCATCCCCCACTATCACCATCCCCCACTATCACCATCTCCCACTATCACCATCCCCCACTATCACCATCCCCCACTATCACCATCTCCCACTATCACCATCCCCCACTATCACCATCCCCCACTATCACCATCTCCCACTATCACCATCCCCCACTATCACCATCTCACACTATCACCATCCCCCACTATCACCATCCCCCACTATCACCTTCCCCCACTATCACCATCTCCCACTATCACCATCCCCCACTATCACCATCCCCCACTATCACCATCTCCCACTATCACCATCCCCCACTATCACCATCTCCCACTATCACCATCCCCCACTATCACCATCTCCCACTATCACCATCCCCCACTATCACCATCCCCCACTATCACCATCTCCCACTATCACCATCCCCCACTATCACCATCTCCCACTATCACCATCCCCCACTATCACCATCTCACACTATCACCATCCCCCACTATCACCATCCCCCACTATCACCTTCCCCCACTATCACCATCTCCCACTATCACCATCCCCCACTATCACCATCCCCCACTATCACCATCTCCCACTATCACCATCCCCCACTATCACCATCCCCCACTATCACCTTCCCCCACTATCACCATCTCCCACTATCACCATCCCCCACTATCACCATCCCCCACTATCACCATCTCCCACTATCACCATCTCCCACTGTCACTACCTCCCACTATCTTCATCTCCCACTTTAAATCACCATATCCCACTTTCAGTACCTACCATTGTCTATCACCATCTCCCACTATCAACATCCCCCACTATCACCATCCCCACTATCACTATCTCCCACTGTCAATACCTCCCACTATCACCATCTCCCACTATCAACATCCCCCACTATCACCATCCCCCACTATCACTATCTCCCACTATCACCATCCCCCAATATCACTATCTCCCACTGTCAATACCTCCCACTATCACCATCTCCCACTATCAACATCCCCCACTATCACCATCCCCCACTATCACCAGCTCCCACTATCACCATCCCCCACTATTACCATCTCCCACTATCACCATCCCCCACTATCACCATCTCCCATTATCACCATCTCCCACTATCACCAGCTCCCACTATCACCATCCCCCACTTTCACTATCTCCCACTGTCAATACCTCCCACTATCACCATCTCCCACTATCAACATCCCCCACTATCACCATCCCCCACTATCACTATCTCCCACTGTCAATACCTCCCACTATCACCATCCCCCACTATCACCAGCTCCCACTATCACCATCCCCCACTATCACCATCTCCCACTATCACCATCTCCCACTATCACCATCCCCCACTATCACCATCCCCCACTATCACCATCTCCCACTATCACCATCTCCCACTATCACCATCCCCCACTATCACCATCTCCCACTATCACCATCCCCCACTATCACCATCTCCCACTATCACCATCTCCCACTATCACCAGCTCCCACTATCACCATCCCCCACTATCAACATCCCCGACTATCACCATCCCCCACTATCACCATCTCCCACTATCACCATCCCCCATTATCACCATCTCCCACTATCACCAGCTCCCACTATCACCATCCCCCACTATCAACATCCCCGACTATCATCATCCCCCACTATCACCATCTCCCACTATCACCATCCCCCACTATCACTATCTCCCACTGTCACTACCTCCCACTATCACCATCTCCCACTATCACCATCTCCCACTATCACCAGCTCCCACTATCACCATCCCCCACTATCACTATCTCCCACTGTCACTACCTCCCACTATCACCATCTCCGAGCTACTTCTAGGAGCTGATGTGACCTCACTTACACATTGCTCAGAAATAAGGTCTGAGCTCACCCAGACACCCGATATAGCACCGCTGCGACCTGGGGATTAGACCTGGGACACAGCACAGCCTGGCGGCCTCTCTCTCTCTCTCTGGTTGTGTTGGACTCTCTCTCTCTCTCTCTCTGGTTGTGTTGGCCTCTCGCTCTCTCTCTCTCTGGTTGTGTTGGCCTCTCTCTCTCTCTCTCTGGTTGTGTTGGCCTCTCTCTCTCTCTCTCTGGTTGTGTTGGCCTCTCGCTCTCTCTCTCTCTGGTTGTGTTGGCCTCTCTCTCTCTCTCTCTGGTTGTAGTGGCCTCTCTCTCTCTCTCTCTCTGGTTGTGGTGGCCTCTCTCTCTCTCTCTGGTTGTGTTGGCCTCTCTCTCTCTCTCTCTGGTTGTAGTGGCCTCTCTCTCTCTCTGGTTGTGGTGGCCTCTCTCTCTCTCTCTGGTTGTGTTGGCCTCTCTCTCTCTCTGGTTGTGTTGGCCTCTCTCTCGCTCTCTCTCTGGTTGTGGTGGCCTCTCTCTCTCTCTCTCTGGTTGTAGTGGCCTCTCTCTCTCTCTCTCTCTGGTTGTGGTGGCCTCTCTCTCTCTCTCTGGTTGTAGTGGCCTCTCTCTCTCTCTCTCTGGTTGTGGTGGCCTCTCTCTCTCTCTCTGGTTGTGTTGGCCTCTCTCTCTCTCTGGTTGTGTTGGCCTCTCTCTCGCTCTCTCTCTGGTTGTGGTGGCCTCTCTCTCTCTCTGGTTGTGTTGGCCTCTCTCTCTCTCTCTGGTTGTGTTGGCCTCTCTCTCACTGGTTGTGTTGGCCTCTCTCTCTCTCTGGTTGTGTTGGCCTCTCTCTCTCTCTCTCTCTCTCTGGTTGTGTTGGCCTCTCTCTCTCTCTCTGGTTGTGTTGGCCTCTCTCTCTCTTTGGTTGTGTTGGCCTCTCTCTCTCTCTGGTTGTGTTGGCCTCTCTCTCTCTCTCTGGTTGTGTTGGCCTCTCTCTCTCTCTCTCTCTCTGGTTGTGTTGGCCTCTCTCTCTCTCTGGTTGTGGTGGCCTCTCTCTCTTTCTCTCTCTCTCTGGTTGTGGTGGCCTCTCTCTCTCTCTCTGGTTGTGGTGGCCTCTTTCTCTCTGGTTGTGGTGGCCTCTCTCTCTCTCTGGTTGTGGTGGCCTCTCTCTCTCTGGTTGTGGTGGCCTCTCTCTCTCTCTCTCTGGTTGTGGTGGCCTCTCTCTCTGGTTGTGGTGGCCTCTCTCTCTCTGGTTGTGGTGGCCTCTCTCTCTCTCTCTCTGGTTGTGATGGCCTCTCTCTCTCTCTCTCTGGTTGTGTTGGCCTCTCTCTCTCTCTCTCTCTGGTTGTGTTGGCCTCTCTCTCTCTCTGGTTGTGTTGGCCTCTCTCCCTCTCTCTCTCTCTCTTTCTCTCTGGTTGTGGTGGCCTCTCTCTCTCTCTCTGGTTGTGATGGCCTCTCTCGCTCTCTCTCTCTCTCTCTGGTTGTGTTGGCCTCTCTCTCTCTCTCTCTATGGTTGTGATGGCCTCTCTCTCTCTCTCTCTCTCTGGTTGTGATGGACTCTCGCTCTCTCTCTCTGGTTGTGATGGCCTCTCGCTCTCTCTCTCTCTCTGGTTGTAGTGGCCTCTCTCTCTCTCTCTGGTTGTGATGGCCTCTCTCTCTCTCTCTCTCTCTGGTTGTGATGCCCTCTCGCTCTCTCTCTCTGGTTGTGATGGACTCTCGCTCTCTCTCTCTCTCTGGTTGTGATGGCCTCTCGCTCTCTCTCTCTCTCTGGTTGTGATGGACTCTCACTCTCTCTCTCTCTGGTTGTGATGGCCTCTCGCTCTCTCTCTCTCTCTGGTTGTGTTGGCCTCTCGCTCTCTCTCTCTCTGGTTGTGATGGCCTCTCGCTCTCTCTCTCTCTGGTTGTGATGGCCTATCGCTCTCTCTCTCTCTGGTTGTGGTGGCCTCTCTCTCTCTCTCTCTCTGGTTGAGGTGGCCTCTCTCGCTCTCTCTCTGGTTGTGGTGGCCTCTCTGTCTCTCTCTCTGGTTGAGGTGGCCTCTCTCGCTCTCTCTCTGGTTGTGGTGGCCTCTCGCTCTCTCTCTCTCTGGTTGTGATGGCCTCTCTCTCTCTCTCTCTCTCTGGTTGTGTTGGCCTCTCGCTCTCTCTCTCTCTGGTTGTGATGGCCTATCGCTCTCTCTCTGGTTGTGATGGCCTATCGCTCTCTCTCTCTGGTTGTGTTGGCCTCTCGCTCTCTCTCTCTCTGGTTGTGATGGCCTATCGCTCTCTCTCTCTCTGGTTGTGATGCCCTCTCGCTCTCTCTCTCTCTGGTTGTGATGGCCTATCGCTCTCTCTCTCTCTGGTTGTGATGCCCTCTCGCTCTCTCTCTCTCTGGTTGTGATGGCCTATCGCTCTCTCTCTCTCTGGTTGTGATGGCCTCTCGCTCTCTCTCTCTCTGGTTGTGATGGCCTATCGCTCTCTCTCTCTCTCTGGTTGTGATGGCCTATCGCTCTCTCTCTCTGGTTGTGTTGGCCTCTCGCTCTCTCTCTCTCTGGTTGTGATGGCCTATCGCTCTCTCTCTCTCTCTGGTTGTGTTGGCCTCTCTCTCTCTCTCTCTGGTTGTGATGGCCTATCGCTCTCTCTCTCTCTGGTTGTGATGGCCTCTCTCTCTCTCTCTGGTTGTGTTGGCCTCTCTCTCTCTCTCTCTGGTTGTGATGGCCTCTCTCTCTCTCTCTCTCTCTGGTTGTGTTGGCCTATCGCTCTCTCTCTCTCTGGTTATGATGGCCTATCGCTCTCTCTCTCTCTGGATGTGATGGCCTCTCGCTCTCTCTCTGGTTGTGATGGCCTCTCTCTCTCTCTCTCTCTGGTTGTGATGGCCTATCGCTCTCTCTCTCTCTGGTTGTGATGGCCTCTCGCTCTCTCTCTCTCTGGTTATGATGGCCTATCGCTCTCTCTCTCTCTGGATGTGATGGCCTCTCGCTCTCTCTCTGGTTGTGATGGCCTCTCTCTCTCTCTCTCTCTGGTTGTGATGGCCTATCGCTCTCTCTCTCTCTGGTTGTGATGGCCTCTCGCTCTCTCTCTCTCTGGTTATGATGGCCTCTCTCTCTCTCTCTCTCTGGTTATGATGGCCTATCGCTCTCTCTCTCTCTGGTTGTGATGCCCTCTCGCTCTCTCTCTCTCTCTGGTTGTGTTGGCCTCTCTCTCTCTCTCTCTCTGGTTGTGATGCCCTCTCGCTCTCTCTCTCTGGTTGTGATGGACTCTCGCTCTCTCTCTCTCTCTAGTTGTGATGGCCTCTCGCTCTCTCTCTCTCTCTGGTTGTGATGGACTCTCACTCTCTCTCTCTCTGGTTGTGATGGCCTCTCGCTCTCTCTCTCTCTCTGGTTGTGTTGGCCTCTCGCTCTCTCTCTCTCTGGTTGTGATGGCCTCTCGCTCTCTCTCTCTCTGGTTGTGATGGCCTATCGCTCTCTCTCTCTCTGGTTGTGGTGGCCTCTCTCTCTCTCTCTCTCTGGTTGAGGTGGCCTCTCTCGCTCTCTCTCTGGTTGTGGTGGCCTCTCTGTCTCTCTCTCTGGTTGAGGTGGCCTCTCTCGCTCTCTCTCTGGTTGTGGTGGCCTCTCGCTCTCTCTCTCTCTGGTTGTGATGGCCTCTCTCTCTCTCTCTCTCTCTGGTTGTGTTGGCCTCTCGCTCTCTCTCTCTCTGGTTGTGATGGCCTCTCGCGCTCTCTCTCTCTCTGGTTGTGATGGCCTCTCTCTCTCTCTCTCTCTGGTTGTGATGGCCTCTCTCTCTCTCTCTCTGGTTGTGATGGCCTCTCTCTCTCTCTCTCTCTGGTTGTGATGGCCTCTCTCTCTCTCTCTCTCTCTCTGGTTGTGATGGCCTATCGCTCTCTCTCTCTGGTTGTGTTGGCCTCTCGCTCTCTCTCTCTCTGGTTGTGATGGCCTCTCTCTCTCTCTCTCTCTGGTTGTGATGGCCTCTCTCTCTCTCTCTCTGGTTGTGATGGCCTCTCTCTCTCTCTCTGGTTGTGTTGGCCTCTCTCTCTCTCTCTCTGGTTGTGATGGCCTCTCTCTCTCTCTCTCTCTCTGGTTGTGATGGCCTCTCTCTCTCTCTCTCTCTCTCTGGTTGTGATGGCCTATCGCTCTCTCTCTCTGGTTGTGTTGGCCTCTCGCTCTCTCTCTCTCTGGTTGTGATGGCCTCTCTCTCTCTCTCTCTCTGGTTGTGATGGCCTCTCTCTCTCTCTCTCTGGTTGTGATGGCCTCTCTCTCTCTCTCTGGTTGTGTTGGCCTCTCTCTCTCTCTCTCTGGTTGTGATGGCCTCTCTCTCTCTCTGGTTATGATGGCCTATCGCTCTCTCTCTCTCTGGTTATGATGGCCTCTCGCTCTCTCTCTGGTTGTGATGGCCTCTCTCTCTCTCTCTCTCTCTGGTTGTGATGGCCTATCGCTCTCTCTCTCTCTGGTTGTGATGGCCTATCGCTCTCTCTCTCTCTGGTTGTGATGGCCTCTCTCTCTCTCTCTCTCTGGTTGTGTTGGCCTCTCGCTCTCTCTCTCTCTGGTTGTGTTGGCCTCTCGCTCTCTCTCTCTCTCTGGTTGTGATGGCCTCTCTCTCTCTCTCTCTCTCTCTCTGGTTGTGATGGCCTCTCTCTCTCTCTCTCTCTGGTTGTGATGGACTCTCGCTCTCTCTCTCTGGTTGTGATGGCCTCTCGCTCTCTCTCTCTCTCTCTGGTTGTAGTGGCCTCTCTCTCTCTCTCTGGTTGTGATGGCCTCTCTCTCTCTCTCTCTCTCTGGTTGTGATGGCCTCTCTCTCTCTCTCTCTGGTTGTGGTGGCCTCTCTCTCTCTCTCTCTCTCTCTCTGGTTGTGATGGCCTCTCTCTCTCTCTCTCTCTCTGGTTGTGATGGCCTCTCTCTCTCTCTCTCTCTCTGGTTGTGATGGCCTCTCTCTCTCTCTCTCTCTCTCTCTGGTTGTGATGGCCTCTCTCTCTCTCTCTCTCTCTGGTTGTGATGGCCTCTCTCTCTCTCTCTCTCTCTGGTTGTGATGGCCTCTCTCTCTCTCTCTCTCTCTGGTTGTGATGGCCTCTCTCTCTCTCTCTCTCTCTCTGGTTGTGATGGCCTCTCTCTCTCTCTCTCTCTCTGGTTGTGATGGCCTCTCTCTCTCTCTCTCTGGTTGTGGTGGCCTCTCTCTCTCTCTCTCTCTCTCTGGTTGTGATGGCCTCTCTCTCTCTCTCTCTGGTTGTGATGCCCTCTCGCTCTCTCTCTCTGGTTGTGATGGCCTCTCTCTCTCTCTCTGGTTGTGATGGCCTCTCTCTCTCTCTCTCTCTCTCTGGTTGTGTTGGCCTATCGCTCTCTCTCTGGTTGAGATGGCCTCTCTCTCTCTCTCTGGTTGTGATGGCCTCTCTCTCTCTCTCTCTCTCTGGTTGTGTTGGCCTATCGCTCTCTCTCTGGTTGAGATGGCCTCTCTCTCTCTCTCTGGTTGTGATGGCCTCTCTCTCTCGCTCTCTCTCTCTGGTTGTGATGGCCTCTCTCTCTCTCTCTCTGGTTGTGATGGCCTCTCTCTCTCTCTCTCTCTCTCTGGTTGTGTTGGCCTATCGCTCTCTCTCTGGTTGTGATGGCCTCTCTCTCTCTCTCTCTCTCTGGTTGTGATGGCCTCTCTCTCTCTCTCTCTCTGGTTGTGTTGGCCTCTCGCTCTCTCTCTCTCTGGTTGTGATGGCCTCTCGCTCTCTCTCTCTCTGGTTGTGATGGCCTCTCGCTCTCTCTCTCTCTGGTTGTGATGGCCTATCGCTCTCTCTCTCTCTGGTTGTAATGGCCTATCGCTCTCTCTCTGGTTGTGATGGCCTCTCGCTCTCTCTCTCTCTGGTTGTGATGGCCTCTCGCGCTCTCTCTCTGGTTGTGATGGCCTATCGCTCTCTCTCTCTCTGGTTGTGATGGCCTCTCTCTCTCTCTCTCTCTGGTTGTGATGGCCTCTCGCTCTCTCTCTCTCTGGTTGTGATGGCCTCTCGCGCTCTCTCTCTGGTTGTGATGGCCTATCGCTCTCTCTCTCTCTGGTTGTGATGGCCTCTCTCTCTCTCTGGTTGTGATGGCCTCTCATGCTCTCTCTCTCTGGTTGTGATGGCCTATCGCTCTTTCTCTCTCTCTGGTTGTGATGGCCTCTCTCTCTCTCTCTCTCTGGTTGTGATGGCCTCTCTCTCTCTCTCTCTCTCTGGTTGTGTTGGCCTATCGCTCTCTCTCTCTCTGGTTGTGATGGCCTATCGCTCTCTCTCTCTCTGGTTGTGATGGCCTCTCTCTCTCTCTCTCTCTGGTTGTGATGGCCTCTCTCTCTCTCTCTCTCTCTCTGGTTATGATGGCCTATCGCTCTCTCTCTCTCTGGTTGTGATGGCCTATCGCTCTCTCTCTCTCTGGTTGTGATGGCCTCTCTCTCTCTCTCTCTCTGGTTATGATGGCCTATCGCTCTCTCTCTCTCTGGTTGTGATGGCCTATCTCTCTCTCTCTCTCTGGTTGTGATGGCCTCTCTCTCTCTCTGGTTGTGATGGCCTATCTCTCTCTCTCTCTCTGGTTGTGATGGCCTATCGCTCTCTCTCTCTCTGGTTGTAATGGCCTCTCTCTCTCTCTCTCTCTCTCTGGTTGTGATGGCCTATCTCTCTCTCTCTCTCTGGTTGTGATGGCCTATCGCTCTCTCTCTCTCTGGTTGTAATGGCCTCTCTCTCTCTCTCTCTCTCTGGTTGTGGTGGCCTATCGCTCTCTCTCTCTCTCTGGTTGTGATGGCCTCTCTCTCTCTCTCTCTCTCTGGTTGTGATGGCCTCTCTCTCTCTCTCTCTCTGGTTGTGTTGGCCTCTCGCTCTCTCTCTCTCTGGTTGTGATGGCCTCTCTCTCTCTCTCTCTCTCTGGTTGTGATGGCCTCTCGCTCTCTCTCTCTCTCTGGTTGTGATGGCCTATCGCTCTCTCTCTCTCTCTGGTTGTGATGGCCTCTCTCTCTCTCTCTCTCTCTGGTTGTGATGGCCTCTCTCTCTCTCTCTCTCTCTGGTTGTGATGGCCTATCGCTCTTTCTCTCTCTCTGGTTGTGATGGCCTCTCTCTCTCTCTCTCTCTCTGGTTGTGATGGCCTCTCTCTCTCTCTCTCTCTCTCTGGTTGTGATGGCCTCTCTCTCTCTCTCTCTCTCTGGTTGTGATGGCCTCTCTCTCTCTCTCTCTCTCTGGTTGTGATGGCCTCTCGCTCTCTCTCTCTCTCTGGTTGTGATGGGCCTATCGCTCTCTCTCTCTCTCTGGTTGTGATGGCCTATCGCTCTCTCTCTATCTCTGGTTGTGATGGCCTCTCTCTCTCTCTCTCTCTCTGGTTGTGATGGCCTATCGCTCTCTCTCTCTCTCTGGTTGTGTTGGCCTCTCTCTCTCTCTCTCTCTGGTTGTGATGGCCTCTCTCTCTCTCTCTCTCTCTGGTTGTGATGGCCTATCGCTCTTTCTCTCTCTCTGGTTGTGATGGCCTCTCTCTCTCTCTCTCTCTGGTTGTGGTGGCCTCTCTGTCTCTCTCTCTGGATGTGATGGCCTCTCGCTCTCTCTCTGGTTGTGATGGCCTCTCTCTCTCTCTCTCTCTGGTTGTGATGGCCTATCGCTCTCTCTCTCTCTCTGGTTGTGATGGCCTATCGCTCTCTCTCTCTCTCTGGTTGTGATGGCCTCTCTCTCTCTCTCTCTCTCTCTGGTTGTGATGGCCTATCGCTCTCTCTCTCTCTCTGGTTGTGTTGGCCTCTCTCTCTCTCTCTCTCTGGTTGTGATGGCCTCTCTCTCTCTCTCTCTCTCTGGTTGTGATGGCCTATCGCTCTTTCTCTCTCTCTGGTTGTGATGGCCTATCGCTCTCTCTCTCTCTGGTTGTGATGGCCTCTCGCTCTCTCTCTCTCTGGTTGTAATGGCCTCTCTCTCTCTCTCTCTCTCTGGTTGTGGTGGCCTATCGCTCTTTCTCTCTCTGGTTGTGATGGCCTCTCTCTCTCTCTCTCTCTCTGGTTGTGTTGTGGCCTCTCTCTCTCTCTCTCTCTCTGGTTGTGTTGGCCTCTCGCTCTCTCTCTCTCTGGTTGTGATGGCCTCTCTCTCTCTCTCTCTCTCTGGTTGTGATGGCCTCTCGCTCTCTCTCTCTCTCTGGTTGTGATGGCCTATCGCTCTCTCTCTCTCTCTGGTTGTGATGGCCTCTCTCTCTCTCTCTCTCTCTGGTTGTGATGGCCTCTCTCTCTCTCTCTCTCTCTGGTTGTGATGGCCTCTCTCTCTCTCTCTCTCTCTGGTTGTGATGGCCTATCGCTCTCTCTCTCTCTCTGGTTGTGATGGCCTCTCTCTCTCTCTCTCTCTCTGGTTGTGATGGCCTCTCTCTCTCTCTCTCTCTCTGGTTGTGATGGCCTCTCTCTCTCTCTCTCTCTCTGGTTGTGATGGCCTCTCTCTCTCTCTCTCTCTCTGGTTGTGATGGCCTCTCTCTCTCTCTCTCTCTCTGGTTGTGGTGGCCTATCGCTCTTTCTCTCTCTGGTTGTGATGGCCTCTCTCTCTCTCTCTCTCTCTGGTTGTGTTGTGGCCTCTCTCTCTCTCTCTCTCTGGTTGTGGTGGCCTCTCGCTCTCTCTCTCTCTGGTTGTGATGGCCTCTCTCTCTCTCTCTCTCTCTGGTTGTGATGGCCTCTCTCTCTCTCTCTCTCTCTCTGGTTGTGATGGCCTCTCTCTCTCTCTCTCTCTCTGGTTGTGATGGCCTCTCTCTCTCTCTCTCTCTCTGGTTGTGATGGCCTCTCGCTCTCTCTCTCTCTCTGGTTGTGATGGCCTATCGCTCTCTCTCTCTCTCTGGTTGTGATGGCCTATCGCTCTCTCTCTCTCTCTGGTTGTGATGGCCTCTCTCTCTCTCTCTCTCTCTGGTTGTGATGGCCTATCGCTCTCTCTCTCTCTCTGGTTGTGTTGGCCTCTCTCTCTCTCTCTCTCTGGTTGTGATGGCCTCTCTCTCTCTCTCTCTCTCTGGTTGTGATGGCCTATCGCTCTTTCTCTCTCTCTGGTTGTGATGGCCTCTCTCTCTCTCTCTCTCTGGTTGTGATGGCCTATCGCTCTTTCTCTCTCTCTGGTTGTGATGGCCTCTCGCTCTCTCTCTCTCTGGTTGTGATGGCCTATCGCTCTCTCTCTCTCTCTGGTTGTGATGGCCTCTCTCTCTCTCTCTCTCTCTGGTTGTGATGGCCTCTCGCTCTCTCTCTCTCTGGTTGTGATGGCCTATCGCTCTCTCTCTCTCTCTGGTTGTGATGGCCTCTCTCTCTCTCTCTCTCTCTGGTTGTGATGGCCTCTCTCTCTCTCTCTCTCTCTGGTTGTGATGGCCTCGCTCTCTCTCTCTCTGGTTGTGATGGCCTCTCTCTCTCTCTCTCTCTCTCTGGTTGTGTTGGCCTCTCGCTCTCTCTCTCTCTGGTTGTGATGGCCTATCGCTCTCTCTCTCTCTGGTTGTGATGGCCTCTCTCTCTCTCTCTCTCTGGTTGTGATGGCCTATCGCTCTCTCTCTCTCTGGTTGTGATGGCCTATCGCTCTCTCTCTCTCTGGTTGTGATGGCCTCTCTCTCTCTCTCTCTCTCTGGTTGTGATGGCCTCGCTCTCTCTCTCTCTCTGGTTGTGATGGCCTCTCGCGCTCTCTCTCTGGTTGTGATGGTCTCTCACAGTCTCTCTTCATTCCTTGCAGTCTCTCCATGAAGCTGCCATGTCCGTAAAGAGCCAGTACCCCGGAGTTGTGGTGGAGGCCAGCGGGGGAGTCACTCCTCACAACCTCCTTCAGTTCCTGGGACCTCACGTGGATGTTGTCTCTATGGGATGTCTCACTCAGGGACCAAAGAGCACCGACTTCTCTCTCAAACTCAGCCGTGGCCTGCAGGGACCTCCTTGACCTTTGACCCCAACCCCAGTGACCTGCAGTCCTCAAGACACCTTTTATAGCAGTCTCTCATCTTCTCTCTCATTCTGTCACACTCTCGCATGTGCGCTCTCTTGGTCACACTCTCACATGTGCGCTCTTTTGTTCACACTCTCGCATGTGCCCTCTCTTGGTCACACTCTCGCATGTGCGCTCTCTTGGTCACACTCTCGCATGTGCGCTCTTTTGTTCACACTCTCGCATGTGCCCTCTCTTGGTCACACTAACGCATGTGCGCTCTCTTAGTCACACTCTTGCATGTGCGCTCTCTTGGTCACACTCTCGCATGTGCGCTCTCTTGGACACACTCTCGCATGTGCGCTCTCTTGGTCACACTCTCGCATGTGCGCTCTCTTGGTCACACTCTCGGATGTGCCCTCTCTTGGTCACACTAACGCATGTGCGCTCTCTTGGTCACACTCTCGCATGTGCGCTCTCTTGGTCACACTCTCGCATGTGCGCTCTCTTGGTCACACTCTCGCATGTGCGCTCTTTTGGTCACACTCTCGCATATGCGCTCTCTTGGTCACACTCTCGCATGTGCGCTCTCTTGGTCACACTCTCGCATGTGCGCTCTCTTGGTCACACTCTTGCATGTGCGCTCTCTTGGTCACACTCTCGCATGTGCGCTCTCTTGGTCACACTCTCGCATGTGCGCTCTCTTGGTCACACTCTCGCATGTGCGCTCTCTTGGTCACACTCTCGCATGTGCGCTCTCTTGGTCACACTCTCGCATGTGCGCTCTCTCTGCATCTTTCTAATAAATATTTTTTAGATAATTCTGTGTACTGATTGGTGGATCCATGTCTGGGGGTTGTAGCCTCATGTTTAAGGGGTGCTGGTCACATTTGAGGGGTCTCTTGGTTAGTTTTGGGGACATGTGTCTGGGTCTTGTAGCCTCATGTTTAAGGGGTGCTGGTCACATTTGAGGGGTCTCTTGGTTAGTTTTGGGGACATGTGTCTGGGGGTTGTAGCTTCAAGTTTAAGGGGTGCTGGTCACATTTGAGGGGTCTCTTGGTTAGTTTTGGGGACATGTGTCTGGGGGTTGTAGCTTCAAGTTTAAGGGGTGCTGGTCACATTTGAGGGGTCTCTTGGTTAGTTTTGGGGACATGTGTCTGGGGGTTGTAGCTTCAAGTTTAAAGGGTGCTGGGTCATATTTGAGGGGTCTCTTGGTTAGTTTTGGGGACATGTGTCCGGGTCCTGTAGCTTCAAGTTTAAGGGGTGCTGGGTCACATTTGAGGGGTCTCTTGGTTAGTTTTGGGGACACGTGTCCGGGTATTGTAGCCTCATGTTTAAGGGGTGCTGGGTCACATTTGAGGGGTCTCTTGGTTAGTTTTGGGGACATGTGTCTGGGTATTGTAGCTTCAAGTTTGAGGGGTGCTGGGTCATATTTGAGGGGTCTCTTGGTTAGTTTTGGGGACATGTGTCCGGGTCCTGTAGCTTTAAGTTTGAGGGGTGCAGGTCACATTTGAAGGGTCTCTTGGTTAGTTTTGGGGACATGTGTCCGGGTCCTGTAGCTTCAAGTTTGAGGGGTGCAGGTCACATTTGAAGGGTCTCTTGGTTAGTTTTGGGGACATGTGTCTGGGTATTGTAGCCTCATGTTTAAGGGGTGCTGGTCACATTTGAGGGGTCTCTTGGTTAGTTATTTTTGGGACACGTGTCTGGGTATTGTAGCCTCATGTTTAAGGGGTGCAGGGTCATATTTCAGGGGTTTCTTGGTTGCTTGTTTTGGGGACACATGTCCAGGTCCTGTAGCTTCAGGTTTGAGGGGTGCAGGGTCATATTTGAGGTGTCTATTAGTTAGTTGTTTGGGGGGTCCATGTTTGGGTTTTGTAGTCTCAAGTTTGAGGGGTGCAGGGTCATATTTGAGGTATCTATTAGTTAGTTGTTTGGGGAGTCCATGTTTGGGTTTTGTAGTCTCATGTTTGAGGGGTGCAGGGTCATATTTGAGGTGTCTATTAGTTAGTTGTTTAGGGGGTCCATGTTTGGGTGTTGTAGTCTCAAGTTTGAGGGGTGCAGGGTCATATTTGAGGTGTCTATTAGTTAGTTGTTTAGGGGGTCCATGTTTGGGTTTTGTAGTCTCATGTTTGAGGGGTGCAGGGTCATATTTGAGGTGTCTATTAGTTAGTTGTTTGGGGAGTCCATGTTTGGGTTTTGTAGTCTCATGTTTGAGGGGTGCAGGGTCATATTTGAGGTGTCTATTAGTTAGTTGTTTGGGGAGTCCATGTTTGGGTTTTGTAGTCTCATGTTTGAGGGGTGCAGGGTCATATTTGAGGTGTCTATTAGTTAGTTGTTTAGGGGGTCCATGTTTGGGTTTTGTAGTCTCATGTTTGAGGGGTGCAGGGTCATATTTGAGGTGTCTATTAGTTAGTTGTTTGGGGAGTCCATGTTTGGGTTTTGTAGTCTCATGTTTGAGGGGTGCAGGGTCATATTTGAGGTGTCTATTAGTTAGTTGTTTGGGGAGTCCATGTTTGGGTTTTGTAGTCTCATGTTTGAGGGGTGCAGGGTCATATTTGAGGTGTCTATTAGTTAGTTGTTTGGGGAGTCCATGTTTGGGTTTTGTAGTCTCATGTTTGAGGGGTGCAGGGTCTTATTTGAGGTGTCTATTAGTTAGTTGTTTAGGGGGTCCATGTTTGGGTTTTGTAGTCTCATGTTTGAGGGGTGCTGGGTCATATTTGAGGTGTCTATTAGTTAGTTGTTTGGGGAGTCCATGTTTGGGTTTTGTAGTCTCATGTTTGAGGGGTGCAGGGTCATATTTGAGGTGTCTATTAGTTAGTTGTTTTGGGGATCCATGTCTGGGTGTTGTACCTTATGTTTGAGGGGGGCTCTTGGTTTTTTGTTTGGGGGTTGTAGTTTCGTGTTAGAGGGGTGCGGCACCTAGCCCCTTCCATGTTACCGAGTTATATTTTTGAGTTTTACTTTGTCAGAAGTGGGGGTGTCAAAAAGTCAGTTTTGGGGTGTAATTGTGTCAGGTGTGGGGGCTGCTTGATCACATTTGCGGGTGTTACTTCAGGTTGTGCTGGGGCTCCGAGTTGTTATCTGACCTTGTTGGGACAACTGGTTTGGTCAGATTTGGGGAGTGGATGATTAGGTTTGGGTTAGTTGCTTGGTTGGGTTGGAAGGGTTAAGGAGGTTGGGGGCTGTTTGAGGTTGGAGAGGATGCTTTGTGAGGTTGGGGGTGCTTGATGAGATTGGGGGATGCTTGGTCAGGTTGGTGGGTGTTTGATGAGGTTGGATGGTATTTGATTGGTTGGGAGGTGTTTAATGGGGTTGGGGGATACTTGGCTGTTTGAGAGGTGTTAGATAAGGTTGGGGTGATGCTTGGCTGTTTGAGTTTGAGAGGTGTTAGATAAGGTTGGGGTGATGCTTGGTCAGGCTGGTGGGTGTTTGATGAGGTTGGATGGTATTTGATTGGTTGGGAGGTGTTTAATGGGGTTGGGGGATGCTTGGCTGTTTGAGAGGTGTTAGATAAGGTTGGGGTGATGCTTGGTCAGGTTGGTGGGTGTTTGAGGAGGTTGGATGGTATTTGATTGGTTGGGAGGTGTTTAATGGGTTGGGGGATGCTTGGCTGTTTGAGAGGTGTTAGATAAGGTTGGGGTGATGCTTGGTCAGGTTGGTGGGTGTTTGAGGAGGTTGGATGGTATTTGATTGGTTGGGAGGTGTTTAATAGGTTGGGGGATGCTTGGCTGTTTGAGAGGTGTTAGATAAGGTTGGGGTGATGCTTGGTCAGGTTGGTGGGTGTTTGAGGAGGTTGGATGGTATTTGATTGGTTGGGAGGTGTTTAATGGGTTGGGGGATGCTTAGCTGTTTGAGAGGTGTTAGATAAGGTTGGGGTAGATATAACAGAGTCAGGAGTGAGGATATAAATGACAATTCTCCAACAAGTAGAATAAAAAGATGATTTTATTGAACATGTCCTCCCCCAAGGGCTCCACAGTTCCAGTTAAGACGTCAAAGAGCAAAGTGTAAAGAAGGGACAGAAAGAAGACAGAAGGGGAAGGGGGGACAGATTGGGGTCCTCCTTTCAGTCCACCCCAGAAGAAATAAATTACAGTTGTGTCTTTGATGGGATGAATTTATAAAATAAGACGCAATATACAGCAGGTTGGGGGGCTGTACCCCCAAAGGGCTATGATGGGGTCCCATTTACTCCTGGTCTTTCTCCTCTCCGTGGGTGATGACATAGCAGATGTTCTTGTAGTCAACATTGCCAGCAACATCTGGGGGGAAGGCTGTCCACATGTTCTTGATCTGTATAGAAAATATTGAGTGAGTGATGGTAACCCCCAAAACTTCCACCCCATTCCCAACCAGACTCCAGGGTGATTCTTACCTCCTCTGCGCTGAATCTGTCGCATTGTGTGGTGAGGAGCTCCTCAAGGCTGAGGGAGAGAGACAGGGAGGTTGGTCTTATATTTAAGATTAGGTCTTGGGGAAGTGAAGAGGTCTAAGGGTGATGGCAGGAGGACATGAGGGCTACATGGGGAGGAGGGCCGAGGAGGTTAGGTGATGGATGTTACTTATTGGGGAATTGATGCATGGGGGGATTATTGAGGGGAGATGGTGGGCTTTAGGTTTAGGGGAGTTTGGGGTACTTACAACTGCTTCTTGATGGACCCTTTGCCCTCGGGATCAAGCACCTTGAATGCCCCGGTGATAACGTCTTCGGGATCAGCACCTGGATCAGAAAGGATTACAAGTCAGACAAGGCATCTCAGGTGGATAGTGGATTGTATGATACATATGGGGGTCTGATTATATGATACATATGGGGGTCTGGGGTCTGATTATATGATACATATGGGGGTCTGGGGTCTGATTATATGATGCATATGGGGGTCTGGGGTCTCATTATGATACATATGGGGGTCTGGGGTCGGATTATATGATACATATGGGGGTCTGGGGTCTGATTATATGATACATATGGGGGTCTGGGGACAGATTATGATACATATGGGGGTCTGGGGTCTGATTGTATGATACATATGGGGGTCTGATTATGATACATATGGGGGTCTGGGGTCTGATTATGATGCATATGGGGGTCTGATTAAATGATACATATGGGGGTCTGGGGTCAGATTATGATACATATGGGGGTCTGGGGTCTGATTGTATGATACATATGGGGGTCTGGGGTCTCATTATGATACTATTGGGGTCTGGGGTCTAATTATATGATACATATGGGGGTCTGGGGTCTCATTATGATACATATTGGGGTCTGATTGTATGATACATATGGGGGTCTGGGGTCTCATTATGATACATATTGGGGTCTGATTATATGATACATATGGGGGTTTGATTATATCACAAGTACAAGTGGACACTGACCCTTGAGCTTCTCTCCGAACATGGTCAGGAAGACGGTGAAGTTGATGGGTCCAGAGGCCTCCTTGAGCATTTCGTCCAATTCCTCATTCTTCACGTTCAGGCGGCCTGAGGGGGAGGGAGGCAAGAGAAGGGGTTAAAATGCGGGGAGCCTGGTTTATATGTGTATTTGTATTAGCCGCCATGTATACTCCTGTATGAGTAGATATAGATCAGTGTATTTGTGCACGTGTGTGTATATGAACATGTGTATATGTGTATGTATGTGTATATGTCTGTGTATACCTGTGTATATATGTGCAAGTATGTGTATATAAGTGTGTATACCATTGTATATATTTGTATTCCTGTTTATATATGTGTCTATAGCTATATATATATATATATGTGTATATGTATAACTGTGTATATATGTGTGTACCTCTGTGTGTATATGTGTATTCCTGTGTATATGTGTGTATACCTGTGTATATATGTGTATATATGTGTATATATGTGAGTATACCTGTGTATATATGTGTATACCTGTGTATATATGTGTATATATGTGAGTATACCTGTGTGTATATATGTGTATATGTGTATATATCTGTATATATGTGAGTATACCTGTGTATATATGTGTATATGTGTATATATCTGTATATATGTGAGTATACCTGTGTGTATATATGTGTATATGTGTATATATCTGTATATATGTGAGTATACCTGTGTATATGTGTGTATATATGTGTATATATGTGTATATATGTGTATATATATGTGTGTATATGTGTATATATGTGTATATATGTGTGTATATGTGTATATATGTGTGTATATGTGTATATATGTGTGTATATGTGTATATATGTGTGTATATGTGTATATATGTGTGTATATTTAGGCCTACACCCACCCATAGCTGCGAATGTGTCTCTCAGATCCTCCTTATCGATGATGCCATCTCTGTTCTGATCAATCACTGTGAAAGCCTGAGACAGACAGACAGAAAGAGACAGACAGACAGAAAGAGACAGACAGGGCACAGACAGAAAGAGACAGACAGGGCACAGAGAGAGAGAGACAGACAGACAGGGCACAGAGAGAAAGAGACAGACAGGGCACAGACAGAAAGAGACAGACAGGGCACAGACAGAAAGAGACAGACAGGGCACAGAGAGAAAGAGACAGACAGGGCACAGAGATAGAGACAGCATGAGAGAGAGAGAATGAGACAGAGGATGAGAGAAAGAGAGAGTTGGACATTAGACTGCCATTTGTTTCTTGCTCTCCTGTCTCTCAGCTCCCTGGGGTTCTGTCTGTTTCTATATTTGCCTTCCCCCCCCCCCCTGCCCCCACACCTGTCTCCCCCGCCCTCCCCCCTCACACCTGCTCCCGCCTCTCATGTTACCCCCCTGGCTGTTACGGCCAATAGATCCCATTTATCTAAGGAGTTAGGTTGGAGGGCGGCCAGATTAGTGACCCCAAACAACCATTTGGGCCATTATAGGGGGATAACCACTCTCCTGGAGTGCTGTGTGTTAGTCATTACCCCCCTCCTAGGGGTATGATGTAGCCCCCCATCCTCTAGCACTATTCTTGTAAGGTATGAAATAGCCCCATCTCCCACTCCACTAGTCTCTCCCACTCCCCTAGTCTCCCTCCCTCCCATAGTCTCCCTCCCTCCCCTAGTCTCCCCCACTCCCCTAGTCTCCCTCCCTCCCATAGTCTCCCTCCCCTAGTCTCCCCCACTCCCCTAGTCTCCCCCACTCCCCTAGTCTCCCTCCCCTAGTCTCCCCCCCTCCCCTAGTCTCCCTCCCTCCCCTAGTCTCCCTCCCTCCCATAGTCTCCCTCCCTCCCATAGTCTCCCTCCCTTCCCGCTCACCTCCTTGAACTCCTGGATCTGGGTTTGGTCAAACATGGAGAAGACATTGGAAGAGCCACCTTCTGCTGCCTTTCTCTTGGCCTTCTTTGCTGGTGCCTGAGGAAGAGGGACGAAAGAATGATGGGGTGTTGGGGAAGGGCAAAGAATAATGGGGTGTTAGGGAAGGACGAAATAATAATGGGGTGTCAGAGAAGGGCAAAGAATAATGGGGTGTTAGGGAAGGACGAAAGAATAATGGGGTGTTAGAGATGGGCAAAAGAATAATAGGGTGTCAGAGAAGGGCAAAGAATAATGGGGTGTCAGAGAAGGGCAAAGAATAATGGGGTGTTAGGGAAGGGCAAAGAATAATGGGGTGTTAGGGAAGGACGAAAGAATAATGGGGTGTTAGAGATGGGCATAAGAATAATGGGGTGTCAGAGAAGGGCAAAGAATAATGGGGTGTTAGGGAAGGAGGAAAGAATAATGGGGTGTTAGGATGAGGCAAAAAAGGAATTGGGGCAGAATGAGGTTGGATCTTAGAGGGACACCATGAGGAAGATGGGTGGGAGGTATATTATGGGCATTGCTGTTAGAGAGGGGCAGGATAATGAAGGTCCTCAGGTTTTATACCACACAAGAATCTCTATAGGGCGGCTGAAGAAGGTCATAAGAGATTGTACCCCCCCCCCCCCCAGGAGAGGGGAGGTGCAGATTCAAGTGCCAATAACTTCTATGTCTATGTTCTTCTATGGAGCCTTTTTTTAATATCCAAAACAGATGCCTAGGCTTCATAGAATAACATAGGAGGCCGTTTACCTGCAAAGAGTGAGACAGACAACTGCCATCTTCTCAGGAGCCCCCCAAAAAAATTGCAGGATATAGAGACAGAGGTAAAGTCTCAGGGGGTCTCAGTAATGGAACCAAGAAATGGATAAAACCTGAGGGGGATCTCTAAAAAGAGAAGACATTGACTCCAGTGTGTCATCTATCATATGTAGACCACTCATCAAGATGAGATCTACTGTAGAGGAAGAGGGCCCAAGGAACCCCAATATCCAACTGCCAATGATGGTATTCCTGGGGGGAACCCCCCATCATCCGGATAGTTCCAAGGGGAGCCCCCTGGTCTTGCTGTCCCCTCACTCACCATGTCCTCGGTTGTTGTTGGTGCTTGTCCTGATCAGAAGGAAGAGAGTGACATGAGAAGGAGACGTCCCGGGTGGGTTTATATACCCCTCAGCCCCAGGACACAGCGGCTAACTTTAGCCTCATCCTCAACTTTGGCTGTAAGGAGATGGGAGGAGGGCGGAGGAACCCGACCAAAATAGCCAAGGAACTCAAGGAGGCTTCTGATTCCTTTCTTGGAGAACACATGGAGAGAAGGAGACAGCTGCCTGGCCAGAGTGGGGGAGGAAGGAGACATACAGAAAGAATGGGGGGCTTAGGGAGATACAGAAGGAAAGAGGGGGGCTCAGGGAGATACAGAGAGAGAATGGGGGGTTCAGGGAGATACAGAGAAAATGGGGGGCTAAGGGAGATACAGAGAGAGAATGGGGGGCTAAGGGAGATACAGAAGGAAAGAGGGGGGCATAGGGAGATACAGAGAAAATTGGGGGCTTATGGAGATACAGAAGGAAAGAGGGGGGCTAAGGGAGATACAGAGAGAGAATGTGGGGTTCAGGGAGATACAGAGAAAATGGGGGGCTAAGGGAGATACAGAGAGAGAATGGGGGGCTAAGGGAGATACAGAGAAAATGGGGGCTTATGGAGATACAGAAGGAAAGAGGGGGGCTAAGGGAGATACAGAGAGAGAATGTGGGGTTCAGGGAGATACAGAGAAAATGGGGGGCTAAGGGATATACAGAGAGAGAATGGGGGGCTAAGGGATATACAGAGAAAGTGGGGGGCTCAGGGAGATACAGAGAGAGAATGGGGGGCTAAGGGAGATACAGAAGGAAAGAGGGGGGCTCAGGGAGATACAGAGAGAGAATGGGGGCTCAGGGAGATACAGAGAAAGAGGGGGGCTCAGGGAGATACAGAGAGAGAATGGGGGGCTCAGGGAGATACAGAGAGAGAATGGGGGGCTCAGGGAGATACAGAGAAAGAGGGGGGCTCAGTGAGATACATAGAGAGAATGGGGGGCTTAGGGAGATACAGAGAAAGGGGGGGCTCAGGGAGATACAGAGAGAATGGGGGGCTCAGGGAGGTACAGAGAAAGAGGGGGGCTCAAGGAGATACAGAGAAAGAGGGGGGCTCAAGGAGATACAGAGAGAGAATGGGGGGCTCAGGGAGATACAGAGTAAGAGGGGGGGCTCAGGGAGATACAGAGAGATAATGGGGGGCTCAGGGAGATACAGAGAGAGAATGGGGGGGCTCAGGGAGATACAGAGAAAGAGGGGGAGTCAGGGAGATACAGAGAGAGAATGGGGGCTCAGGGAGATACAAAAGGAAAGAGGGGGCTCAGGGAGAATGGGGGCTAAGGGAGATACAAAGAAAGTGGGGGCTCAGGGAGATACAGAGAGAGAACGGGGGGCTCAGGGAGATACAGAAAATGTGGGATTCAGCGAGATACAGAGAAAATTGGGGGCTTAGGGAGATACAAAAGGAAAGAGGGGGGCTCAGTGAGATACAGAGAGAAAGAATGGGGGGCTCAGGGAGATACAGAGAGAGAGAATGGGGGGGGCTCAGAGAGATACAGAGAGAGAGAATGGGGGGTAAGGGAGCTACAGAGAAAGAGGGGGGGCTCAGTGAGATACAGAGAGAGAGAATGGGGGGCTCAGGGAGATACAGAGAGAGAGAATGGGGGGCTTAGGGAGATCCAGAGAGAGAGAATGGGGGGGGGGCTCATGGAGATACCGAGAAAATGCGGGGGCTTAGGGAAATACAGAGAGAGAGAGAATGGGGGGGGGGGGCTCATGGAGATACAGAGAGAGAGAATGGGGGGGGGGGCTCATGGAGATACAGAGAGAGAGAATGGGGGGCTCAGGGAGATACAGAGAGAGAGAATGGGGGGCTCAGGGAGATACAGAGAGAGAGAATGGGGGGCTTAGGGAGATACAGAGAGAGAATGGGGGGCTTAGGGAGATCCAGAGAGAGAGAATGGGGGGCTTAGGGAGATCCAGAGAGAGAGAATGGGGGGGCTTAGGGAGATACGGAGAGAGAAAATGGGGGGCTTTGTGAGATCCAGAGAGAGAGAATGGGGGGCTTAGGGAGATCCAGAGAGAGAGAATGGGGGGGGGGCTCATGGAGATACAGAGAGAGAGAATGGGGGGCTCAGGGAGATACAGAGAGAGAGAATGGGGGGCTCAGGGAGATACAGAGAGAGAGAATGGGGGGCTTAGGGAGATACGGAGAGAGAAAATGGGGGGCTTAGGGAGATCCAGAGAGAGAGAATGGGGGGCTTAGGGAGATCCAGAGAGAATGGGGGGCTTAGGGAGATCCAGAGAGAGAGAATGGGGGGCTTAGGGAAATACAGAGAGAGAATGGGGGGCTTAGGGAGATCCAGAGAGAGAGAATGGGGGGGGTTAGGGAAATACAGAGAGAGAGAATGGGGGGCTTAGGGAGATCCAGAGAGAGAGAATGGGGGGGCTCAGGGAGATACAGAGAGAGAGAATGGGGGGCTTAGGGAGATACAGAGAGAGAATGGGGGGCTTAGGGAGATCCAGAGAGAGAGAATGGGGGGCTTAGGGAGATACAGAGAGAGAATGGGGGGCTTAGGGAGATCCAGAGAGAGAGAATGGGGGGCTCTGGGAGATCCAGAGAGAGAGAATGGGGGGCTCAGGGAGATACAGAGAGAGAGAATGGGGGGCTCAGGGAGATACAGAGAGAGAGAATGGGGGGCTCAGGGAGGTACAGAGAGAGAGAATGGGGGGCTCAGGGAGATACAGAGAGAGAGAATGGGGGGCATAGGGAGATCCAGAGAGAGAGAATGGGGGGGCTCAGGGAGATACAGAGAGAGAGAATGGGGGCTTAGGGAGATACAGAGAGAGAGAATGGGGGGCTTAGGGAGATACAGAGAGAGAGAATGGGGGGCTTAGGGAGATCCAGAGAGAGAGAATGGGGGGGGGGCTCATGGAGATACCGAGAAAATGCGGGGGCTTAGGGAAATACAGAGAGAGAGAATGGGGGGCTTAGGGAGATCCAGAGAGAGAGAATGGGAGGCTTAGGGAGATACAGAGAGAGAGAATGGGGGGGGGGGCTCATGGAGATACCGAGAGAGAGAATGGGGGGCTTAGGGAGATCCAGAGAGAGAGAATGGGGGGGGGGCTCATGGAGATACAGAGAGAGAGAATGGGGGGCTTAGGGAGATCCAGAGAGAGAGAATGGGGGGGGGGGGCTCAGGGAGATACAGAGAGAGAGAATGGGGGGCTCAGGGAGATACAGAGAGAGAGAATGGGGGGCTTAGGGAGATACAGAGAGAGAATGGGGGGCTTAGGGAGATCCAGAGAGAGAGAATGGGGGGCTTAGGGAGATACAGAGAGAGAAAATGGGGGGCTTAGGGAGATCCAGAGAGAGAGAATGGGGGGCTTAGGGAGATCCAGAGAGAATGGGGGGCTCAGGGAGATACAGAGAGAGAGAATGGGGGGCTTAGGGAGATACAGAGAGAGAGAATGGGGGGCTTAGGGAAATACAGAGAGAGAATGGGGGGCTTAGGTAGATCCAGAGAGAGAGAATGGGGGGGCTTAGGGAGATCCAGAGAGAGAGAATGGGGGGCTTAGGGAAATACAGAGAGAGAATGGGGGGCTTAGGTAGATCCAGAGAGAGAGAATGGGGGGCTCAGGGAGATACAGAGAGAGAGAATGGGGGGCTTAGGGAGATACAGAGAGAGAATGGGGGGCTTAGGGAGATCCAGAGAGAGAGAATGGGGGGCTCAGGGAGATACAGAGAGAGAGAATGGGGGGCTTAGGGAGATACAGAGAGAGAGAATGGGGGGCTTAGGGAGATCCAGAGAGAGAGAATGGGGGGCTCAGGGAGATACAGAGAAAATGGGGGGCTTAGGGAAATACAGAGAGAGAGAATGGGGGGCTCAGGGAGATACAGAGAAAATGGGGGGCTTAGGGAAATACAGAGAGAGAGAATGGGGGGCTCAGGGAGATCCAGAGAGAGAGAATGGGGGGCTCAGGGAGATACAGAGAGAGAGAATGGGGGGCTTAGGGAGATCCAGAGAGAGAGAATGGGGGGGCTCAGGGAGATACAGAGAAAATGGGGGGCTTAGGGAAATACAGAGAGAGAGAATGGGGGGCTCAGGGAGATACAGAGAAAATGGGGGGCTCAATAAGGTACAGAGGGAAAGGGGGTTCAGGGAGATACAAAGAGAATGGGGGAATTGGGGGGTACAGAGGGAAAGGGGGCTTGGGAAGACAGAGAGAGAATGGGGGGCTCAGGAAGGTACAGAGAGAATGGGGGCTCAGGAAGGTACAGAGAGAATGGGGGCTCAGGGAGGTACAGAGGGAATGGGGGGCTCAGGGAGGTACAGAGAGAATGGGGGCTCAGGGAGGTACAGAGAGAATGGGGGCTCAGGGAGGTACAGAGAGAATAGGGGGCTCAGGGAGGTACAGAGAGAATGGGGGGCTCAGGGAGGTACAGAGAGAATGGGGGCTCAGGGAGGTACAGAGAGAATGGGGGCTCAGGGAGGTACAGAAAGAATGGGGGGCTCAGGGAGGTACAGACAGAATGCGGGGCTCGGTATGGTACAGAGAGAATGGGGGGCTCAGGGAGGTACAGAGAGAATGGGGGCTCAGAGAGGTACAGAGAGCATGGGGGGCTCAGGGAGGTACAGAGAGAATGGGGGGCTCAGGGAGGTACAGAGAGAATGGGGGGCTCAGGGAGATACAGAGAGAATGGGGGGCTCAGGAAGGTACAGAGAGCATGGGGGGGCTCAGGGAGGTACAGAGAGAATGGGGGCTCAGGAAGGTACAGAGAGCATGGGGGGCTCAGGGAGGTACAGAGAGAATGGGGGGCTCAGGGAGGTACAGAGAGAATGGGGGGCTCAGGGAGGTACAGAGAGAATGGGGGGCTCAGGGAGGTACAGAGAGAATGGGGGGCTCAGAGAGGTACAGAGAGAATGGGGGCTCAGGGAGGTACAGAGAGAATGGGGGGCTCAGAGAGGTACAGAGAGAATGGGGGCTCAGGGAGATACAGAGAGAATGGGGGGCTCAGGAAGGTACAGAGAGCATGGGGGGCTCAGGGAGGTACAGAGAGAATGGGGGCTCAGGAAGGTACAGAGAGCATGGGGGGCTCAGGGAGGTACAGAGAGAATGGGGGGCTCAGGGAGGTACAGAGAGAATGGGGGGGCTCAGGGAGGTACAGAGAGAATGGGGGGCTCAGGGAGGTACAGAGAGAATGGGGGGCTCAGAGAGGTACAGAGAGAATGGGGGGCTCAGGGAGGTACAGAGAGAATGGGGGGGCTCAGAGAGGTACAGAGAGAATGGGGGGGCTCAGGGAGGTACAGAGAGAATGGGGGGCTCAGGGAGGTACAGAAAGAATGGGGGCTCAGGGAGGTACAGAGAGAATGGGGGGGCTCAGGGAGGTACAGAGAGAATGGGAGGCTCAGGGAGGTACAGAGAGAATGGGGGTCTCAGAGAGGTACAGAGAGAATGGGGCGCTCAGTGAGGTACAGAGAGAATGGGGGGCTCAGGGAGGTACAGAGAGAATGGGGGGCTCAGGGAGGTACAGAGAGAATGGGGGGCTCAGAGAGGTACAGAGAGAATGGGGGGCTCAGGGAGGTACAGAGAGAATGGGGGCTCAGGAAGGTACAGAGAGAATGGGGGCTCAGGAAGGTACAGAGAGAATGGGGGGCTCAGGGAGGTACAGAGAGAATGGGGGGGCTCAGGAAGGTACAGAGAGCATGGGAGCTCAGGGAGGTACAGAGAGAATGGGGGGGCTCAGGGAGGTACAGAGAGCATCGGGGGCTCGGGGAGGTACAGAGAGAATGGGGGGCTCAGGGAGGTACAGAGAGAATGGGGGGCTCAGGGAGGTACAGAGAGAATGGGGGGCTCGGTATGGTACAGAGAGAATGGGGGGCTCAGGGAGGTACAGAGAGAATGGGGGCTCAGGGAGGTACAGAGAGAATGGGGGCTCAGAGAGGTACAGAGAGAATGGGGGGCTCAGGGAGGTACAGAGAGCATGGGGGGCTCAGGGAGGTACAGAGAGCATGGGGGGCTCAGGGAGGTACAGAGAGAATGGGGGGCTCAGGGAGGTACAGAGAGAATGGGGGGCTCAGGGAGGTACAGAGAGAATGGGGGGCTCGGTATGGTACAGAGAGAATGGGGGGCTCAGGGAGGTACAGAGAGAATGGGGGCTCAGGGAGGTACAGAGGGAATGGGGCCTCAGGGAGGTACAGAGAGAATGGGGGGCTCAGGGAGGTACAGAGAGAATGGGGGCTCAGGGAGGTACAGAGAGAATGGGGGCTCAGGAAGGTACAGAGAGCATGGGGGGCTCAGGGAGGTACAGAGAGAATGGGGGGCTCAGGGAGGTACAGAGAGCATGGGGGGCTCAGGGAGGTACAGAGATAATGGGAGGCTCAGGGAGGTACAGAGGGAATGGGGCCTCAGGGAGGTACAGAGAGAATGGGGGGCTCAGGGCGGTACAGAGAGCATGGGGGGTTTAGGGAGGTACAGAGAGAATGGGGGGCTCAGGGAGGTACAGAGAGAATGGGGGGCTCAGGAAGGTACAGAGAGCATGGGGGGTTTAGGGAGGTACAGAGAGAATGGGGGGGCTCAGGGAGGTACAGAGAGAATGGGGGGCTCAGGGCGGTACAGAGAGCATGGGGGGTTTAGGGAGGTACAGAGAGAATGGGGGGCTCAGGGAGGTACAGAGAGAATGGGGGGCTCAGGAAGGTACAGAGAGCATGGGGGGGTTTAGGGAGGTACAGAGAGAATGGGGGGCTCAGGGAGGTACAGAGAGAATGGGGGGGCTCAGGAAGGTACAGAGAGCATGGGGGGTTTAGGGAGGTACAGAGAGAATGGGGGGCTCAGGGAGGTACAGAGAGAATGGGGGGCTCAGGAAGGTACAGAGAGAATGGGGGGCTCAGGGCGGTACAGAGAGCATGGGGGGTTTAGGGAGGTACAGAGAGAATGGGGGGCTCAGGGAGGTACAGAGAGAATGGGGGGCTCAGGAAGGTACAGAGAGCATGGGGGGCTCAGGGAGGTACAGAGAGAATGGGGGGCTCAGGGAGGTACAGAGAGAATGGGGGGCTCAGGGAGGTACAGAGAGAATGGGGGCTCAGGAAGGTGCAGAGAGCATGGGGGGCTCAGGGAGGTACAGAGAGAATGGGGGCTCAGAGAGGTACAGAGAGAATGGGGGGCTCAGGGAGGTACAGGGAGAATGGGAGGCTCAGGGAGGTACAGAGAGAATGGGGGCTCAGGGAGGTACAGTGAAAACAGGGGGCTCAGAGAGGTACAGAGAGAATGGGGGGCTCAGGGCGGTACAGAGAGCATGGGGGGTTTAGGGAGGTACAGAGAGAATGGGGGGCTCAGGGAGGTACAGTGAAAACAGGGGGCTCAGAGAGGTACATAGAGAATGGGGGGCTCAGGGCGGTACAGAGAGAATGGGGGGTTTAGGGAGGTACAGAGAGAATGGGGGGCTCAGGGAGGTACAGAGAGAATGGGGGGCTCAGAGAGGTACAGAGAGAATGGGGGGCTCAGGAAGGTACAGAGAGCATGGGGGCTCAGGGAGGTACAGAGAGCATGGGGGGTTTAGGGAGGTACAGAGAGAATGGGGGGCTCAGATAAGTACAGAGAGAATGTGGGGCTCAGGGAGGTACAGAGAGAATGGGGGGCTCAGGGAGGTACAGAGAGAATGGGGGCTCAGGAAGGTACAGAGAGCATGGGGGGCTCAGGGAGGTACAGAGAGAATGGGGGGCTCAGGGAGGTACAGAGAGAATGGGGGGCTCAGGGAGGTACAGAGAGCATGGGGGGCTCAGGGAGGTACAGAGAGCATGGGGGCTCAGGAAGGTACAGAGAGCATGGGGGGCTCAGGGAGGTACAGAGAGAATGGGGGGCTCAGGGAGGTACAGAGAGAGAATGGGGGGCTCAGGGAGGTACAGAGAGAATGGGGGGGCTCAGGGAGGTACAGAGAGAGAATGGGGGGCTCAGGGAGGTACAGAGAGAATGGGGGGCTCAGGGAGGTACAGAGAGCATGGGGGGCTCAGGGAGGTACAGAGAGAATGGGGGGCTCAGAGAGGTACAGAGAGAATGGGGGGCTCAGGGCGGTACAGAGAGAATGGGGGCTCAGGGAGGTACAGTGAAAACAGGGGGCTCAGGGAGGTACAGAGAGAATGGGGGGCTCAGGGAGGTACAGAGAGAATGGGGGGCTCAGGGAGGTACAGAGAGAATGGGGGCTCAGGAAGGTACAGAGAGCATGGGGGGCTCAGGGAGGTACAGAGAGAATGGGGGCTCAGGGAGGTACAGAGAGAATGGGGGCTCAGGGAGGTACAGAGAGAATGGGGGGGCTCAGGGAGATACAGAGAGAGAGAATGGGGGGGCATAGGGAGATCCAGAGAGAGAGAATGGGGGGGCTCAGGGAGATACAGAGAGAGAGAATGGGGGCTTAGGGAGATACAGAGAGAGAGAATGGGGGCTTAGGGAGATACAGAGAGAGAGAATGGGGGGCTTAGGGGAGATCCAGAGAGAGAGAATGGGGGGGGGGCTCATGGAGATACCGAGAAAATGCGGGGGCTTAGGGAAATACAGAGAGAGAGAATGGGGGGCTTAGGGAGATCCAGAGAGAGAGAATGGGAGGCTTAGGGAGATACAGAGAGAGAGAATGGGGGGGGGCTCATGGAGATACCGAGAGAGAGAATGGGGGGCTTAGGGAGATCCAGAGAGAGAGAATGGGGGGGGGGGCTCATGGAGATACAGAGAGAGAGAATGGGGGGGCTTAGGGAGATCCAGAGAGAGAGAATGGGGGGGGGGGCTCAGGGAGATACAGAGAGAGAGAATGGGGGGCTCAGGGAGATACAGAGAGAGAGAATGGGGGGCTTAGGGAGATACAGAGAGAGAATGGGGGGCTTAGGGAGATCCAGAGAGAGAGAATGGGGGGCTTAGGGAGATACAGAGAGAGAAAATGGGGGGCTTAGGGAGATCCAGAGAGAGAGAATGGGGGGCTTAGGGAGATCCAGAGAGAATGGGGGGCTCAGGGTGATACAGAGAGAGAGAATGGGGGGCTTAGGGAGATCCAGAGAGAGAGAATGGGGGGCTTAGGGAAATACAGAGAGAGAATGGGGGGCTTAGGTAGATCCAGAGAGAGAGAATGGGGGGCTTAGGGAGATCCAGAGAGAGAGAATGGGGGGCTTAGGGAAATACAGAGAGAGAATGGGGGGCTTAGGTAGATCCAGAGAGAGAGAATGGGGGCTCAGGAGATACAGAGAGAGAGAATGGGGGGCTTAGGGAGATACAGAGAGAGAATGGGGGGGCTTAGGGAGATCAGAGAGAGAGAATGGGGGGCTCAGGGAGATACAGAGAGAGAGAATGGGGGGCTTAGGGAGATACAGAGAGAGAGAATGGGGGGCTTAGGGAGATCCAGAGAGAGAGAATGGGGGGCTCAGGGAGATACAGAGAAAATGGGGGGCTTAGGGAAATACAGAGAGAGAGAATGGGGGGCTCAGGGAGATACAGAGAAAATGGGGGGCTTAGGGAAATACAGAGAGAGAGAATGGGGGCTCAGGGAGATCCAGAGAGAGAGAATGGGGGGCTCAGGGAGATACAGAGAGAGAGAATGGGGGGCTTAGGGAGATCCAGAGAGAGAGAATGGGGGGGCTCAGGGAGATACAGAGAAAATGGGGGGCTTAGGGAAATACAGAGAGAGAGAATGGGGGGCTCAGGGAGATACAGAGAAAATGGGGGCTCAATAAGGTACAGAGGGAAAGGGGGTTCAGGGAGATACAAAGAGAATGGGGGAATTGGGGGGGTACAGAGGGAAAGGGGGCTTGGGAAGACAGAGAGAGAATGGGGGCTCAGGAAGGTACAGAGAGAATGGGGGCTCAGGAAGGTACAGAGAGAATGGGGGGCTCAGGGAGGTACAGAGGGAATGGGAGGCTCAGGGAGGTACAGAGTGAATGGTGGGCTAAGGGCAATACAGAAAAAGTGGGGGGCTTAGGGAGATGCAAAAGGAAAGAGGGGTGCACAGGGAGATACAGAGAGAGGGAATGGGGGGCTCAATATGATACAGAGGGAAAGGGGGTTCAGGGGGGTACAGAGGGAAAGGGGGCACGGGAAGCCACAGATAGAATGGGGGTCTCAGGGGGCTCAG